>CABFWO010000497.1:119779-140836 GCA_902155825.1 Timema genevievae
GGGGGGGGGGGGATGATTGATGAGTCGTATCTCGAATGTAATATTGAAACACAATTTTTTTCAAGAATCACGTAGTAAGTAAGCGTTTGTTTATATTTTTAGCACCTTTTCTTACTATCTGATCAGGTTATACTATTATGTACTATTTACGCTGATGGTTTTAGAATTAGGAATATTTAAATGAAATGTACCCGCATTTGTGTGAAGGAAGCGTGGAAAGTCATTTCGAAAAAAAAAACACCTTAAAACAACCAACCGAGATTCCAGTTTGACTCCTTGAACCAAACGACCACCTTATCAAGTTTTATACACGATGACCACCAAAAAAATATATGTTTCTTGGTATATGTGCGCAAACTCCCGCCACTATCATTGATCTCTTTATACAATAATACTTTACCGGTCATTGATTAAATAATAACAGTTTCACAACAACAATCTTCATTTATTAATTCAAATGCGCAGTCTTTAAAAACATTTTACAGTGTATTCAAAGTGTGAAGACACACCTCGCTTACATTGATTGGTCTCCAATACAACTTTTAGCCATCACAGCCGTAGCTTGAAAGCTCCAGCATGCAACTGTCCTCCAATATACAACTGACCTCCATCATATAACTGACCTCCAAATTACAACACAGCTCCCACATACAACTGACCTTCAACATGCAACTGACCTCCAACATACATCACAGCTCCCACATACAACTGACCTTCAACATGCAACTGACCTCCAAATTACAACACAGTTCCTACATACAACTGACCTCCATCATGCAACACAGCTCCCACATACAAATGACCTCCATCATGCAACTGACCTTCAACATACAACACAGCTCCCACATACAACTGACCTCCATCATGCAACTGACCTCCATCATGCAACTGACCTTCAACATACAACACAGCTCCCACATACAACTGACCTCTAGCATACAACACAGCTCCCAACATATAACTGACCTCCAACATACGACACAGTTCCCACATACAACTGACCACCAACATACAACACAGCTCCCACATACAACTGACCTCCAACATACATCAAAGCTCCCACATACAACTGACCTTCAACATGCAATTGACCTCCAACATACAACACAGCTCCCACATACAACTGACCTCCAACATACATCACAGCTCCCACATACAACTGACCTTCAACATACAACTGACCTCCAACATACAACACAGCTCCCACATACAACTGACCTCCAGCATACAACACAGCTCCCACATACAACTGACCTCCAACATACAACTGACCTCCAGCATAACCCCACAGCTCCCACATACAACTGACCTTCAACATACAACTGACCTCCAACATACAACACAGCTCCCACATATAACTGACCTCCAACATACAACACAGTTCCCACATACAACTGACCTCCAACATACAACACAGCTCCCACATACAACTGACCTCCAACATACATCAAAGCTCCCACATACAACTGACCTTCAACATGCAACTGACCTCCAACATACAACAGAGCTCCCACATACAATTGACCTCTAACATACAACACAGATCCCACATACAACTGACCTTCAACATACAATTCAGCTCCAACATACAACTGACCTTCAACATACAACATAGCTCCCACATACAACTGACCATCAAGATACAACTGACCTCCAACATACAACTGACCTTCAACATACAACATAGCTCCCACATACAACTGACCTTCAACATACAACACAGCTCCCACATACAACTGACCTTCAACATGCAATTGACCTCCAACATACAACTGACCTTCAACATGCAACTGACCTCCAACATACATCACAGCTCCCACATACAACTGAACTTCAACATGCAACTGACCTCCAAATTACATCACAGCTCCCACATACAACTGACCTTCAACATGCAACTGACCTCCAACATACAACACAGCTCCCACATACAACTGACCTCCAACATACATCACAGCTCCCACTTACAATTGACCTTCAACATGCATCTGACCTCCTACATACAACACAGCTCCCACATACAACTGAACTCCAACATACATCACAGCTCCCACATACAACTGACCTCCATCATGCATATGACCTCCAACATACATCACAGCTTCCACATACAACTGACCTCCATCATGCAACTGACCTCCATCATGCAACTCAGCTCCCACATACAACTGAGCTCCATCATGCAACTGAACTACAACATACAACACAGCTCCCACATACAACTGACCTCCAACATACATCACAGCTCCCATATACAACTGACCTCCAACATACAACACAATTCCCACATACAACTGACCTCCAACATACAACTCAGCCCCAACATACAACTGACCTTCAACATACAACACAGCTCCCACATACAACTGACCTTCAACTTGCAACTGACCTCCAACATTCATCACAGCTCCCACATACAACTGAACTTCAACATGCAACTGACCTCCAACATACATCACAGCTCCCACATACAACTGACCTTCAACATACAACTGACCTCCAACTTACAACACAGTTCCCACATACAACTGACCTCCAACATACAACTCCGCTCCAACATACAACTGACCTTCAACATACAACACAGCTCTCACATACAATTGACCTTCAACATACAACTCAGCTTCCACATACAACTGACCATCAACATACAACACAGCTCCCACATACAACTGACTTTCAACATGCAACTGACCTCCAACATACAACTGACCTCCATCATGCAACTGACCTCCAACATAAAACACAGCTCCCACATACAACTGACCTCCATCATGCAACTGACCTCCAACATACAACACAGCTCCCACATACAACTGACCTCCATCATGCAACTGACCTCCAACATACAACACAACTCCCACATACAACTGACTTTCAACATGCAACTGACCTCCAAAATACAACTGACCTTCAACATGCAAATGACCTCCAACATACATCACAGCTCCCACATACAACTGACCTTTAACATGCAACTGACCTCCAAATTACAACACAGCTCCCACATACAACTGACCTTCAACATACAACACAGCTCCCACATACAACTGACCTCCATCATGCAACTGACCTTCAACATACAACACAGCTCCCACATACAACTGACCTCCAGCATACAACACAGCTCCCACATACAACTGACCTCCAACATACAACACAAGTTCCCACATACAACTGACCTCCAACATACATCACAGCTCCCACATACAACTGACCTTCAACATGTAACTGACCTCCAACATACAACACAGCTCCCACATACAACTGACCTCCAACATACATCACAGCTCCCACATACAACTGACCATCAACATACAACTGACCTCCAACATACAACACAGCTCCCACATACAACTGACCTCCATCATGCAACTGACCTCCAACATAACACAGCTCCCACATACAACTGACCTACCATCATGCAACTGACCTTCAACATACAACATAGCTCCCACATACAACTGACCTTCAACATGCAACTGACCTCCAACATACACCACAGCTCCCACATACAACTGACCTCCAACATACAACTGACCTCCAACATACAACTGATCTCCAACATACAACACAGCTCCCACAAACAACTGACCTCCATCATGCAACTGACCTTAAACTTACAACACAACTCCCACATACAACTGACCTCCAACATACAACACAGCTCCCACATACAACTGACCTCCAGCATACAACACAGCTCTCACATACAACTGACCTCCAACATACAACACAAGCTCCCATATACAACTTACCTTCAACATACAACTCAGCTCCCACATACAACTGACCTTCAACATACAACACAGTTCCCACATACAACTGACCTTCAACATACAACACAGCTCCCACATACAACTGACCTCCAATATACAACACAGCTCCCACATACAACTGACCTTCAACATACAACACAGCTCCCACATACAACTGACCTCCCACATACAACTGACCTCCAACATACAACTGACCTCTAACATACAACTGACCTCCAACATACAACTGACCTCCCACATACAACTGACCTCCAACATACAAAACAGCTCCCACATACAACTGACAAACTGACCTCCAACATACAACACAGCTCCCACATACAACTGACCTCCAGCATACAACACAGCTCCCACATACAACTGACCTCCAACTTACAACACAGCTCCCACATACAACTGACCTCCAACATACATCACAGCTCCCACATACAACTGACCTCCATCATGCAACTGACCTCCAACATACATCACAGCTTCCACATACAAATGACCTCCATCATGCAACTGACCTCCATCATGCAACTCAGCTCCCACATACAACTGAGCTCCATCATGCAACTGAACTCCAACATACAACACAGCTCCCACATACAACTGACCTCCAACATACATCACAGCTCCCACATACAACTGACCTCCAACATACAACACAATTCCCACATACAACTGACCTCCAACATACAACTCAGCTCCAACATACAACTGACCTTCAACATACAACACAGCTCCCACATACAACTGACCTTCAACATGCAACTGACCTCCAACATACATCACAACTCCCACATACAACTGAACTTCAACATGCAACTGACCTCCAACATACATCACAGCTCCCACATACAACTGACCTCCAACATACAACACAGTTCCCACATACAACTGATCTCCAACATACAACTCCGCTCCAACATACAACTGACCTTCAACATACAACACAGCTCCCACATACAATTAACCTTCAACATACAACTCAGCTTCCACATACAACTGACCTTCAACATACAACACAGCTCCCACATACAACTGACTTTCAACATGCAACTGACATCCAACATACAACTGACCTCCATCATGCAACTGACCTCCAACATACAACACAGCTCCCACATACAACTGACCTCCATCATGCAACTGACCTCCAACATACAACACAACTCCCACATACAACTGACTTTCAAGATGCAAATGACCTCCAACATACAACTGACCTTCAACATGCAACTGACCTCCAACATACATCACAGCTCCCACATACAACTGACCTTCAACATACAACTGACCTCCAACATACAACACAGCTCCCACATACAACTGACCTCCAACATACAACACAGCTCCCACATACAACTGACCTCCAACATACAACACAGCTCCCACATACAACTGACCTCCAACATACAACACAGCTCCCACATACAACTGACCTCCAACATACAACACAGCTCCCACATACAACTGACCTCCAACATACAACACAGCTCCCACATACAACTGACCTCCAACATACAACACAGCTCCCACATACAACTGACCTCCAACATACAACACAGCTCCCACATACAACTGACCTCCAACATACAACACAGCTCCCACATACAACTGACCTCCAACATACAACACAGCTCCCACATACAACTGACCTCCAACATACAACACAGCTCCCACATACAACTGACCTCCAACATACAACACAGCTCCCACATACAACTGACCTCCAACATACAACACAGCTCCCACATACAACTGACCTCCAACATACAACACAGCTCCCACATACAACTGACCTCCAACATACAACACAGCTCCCACATACAACTGACCTCCAACATACAACACAGCTCCCACATACAACTGACCTCCAACATACAACACAGCTCCCACATACAACTGACCTCCAACATACAACACAGCTCCCACATACAACTGACCTCCAACATACAACTGACCTCCAACATACAACTGACCTCCCACATACAACTGACCTCCAACATACAAAACAGCTCCCACATACAACTGACCTCCAACATACAACTGACCTCCAACATACAACTGACCTCCCACATACAACTGACCTCCAACACAGCTGGTGTCGCTTTTCTCTTTGGCCCGCGATCTTACGGCAAAAGGTGGAAACATAACTTAAATACATTATTTTAGTTTTACATTACTTTGTGATAATTTGATAATAATAATGATAATTTTAGTTTTACTTAATATAACAAATATTTTCTTTTAATTCTACGTTACTCTGTGATTATAACAAATAAATAAAATTAATTTAAACGTTGGCTTCAACAGGCATATATCTCCAAGTTACTTCTTACTATTACCCTACTAAACCAAGACTTACATATATACAATAGCGTTTATATTTTTATTATTGTCTCTACGACGATTGTTAAGGGGGCATTTATTTAAGTATAAAGGAATTTATTTAACTATAGAGGTAAATTTAAAACTAAAGAGTCAACCCCATTTTAAAATGGCCTCTCTGCTAATAATATATACATACAAACTATACAAATGATACTATTCATCACTAGTATTATTTATTGGAACAAAAATAAGCTAATTTATATTCACAGTGAATACAAGTTTATACAAACATAGTTCCGTCCCTAGAACGCGGAAAAACATCACTTAAGTGCTGACCCGGTCTTTTGAGTGTCCCTCCAGAGGATCGTAGTGTAACTCCTCTTGGCTTACTCGGGTGAATATTGATTAGGTATGGCAGGTTTGCCTAAGGATAACCCTATTGTCAGGAGATCTTAAGTGGCATTGAACTGGGCGGGTAAAGTGAACGATAAGTTTAAATAAATATGTAAATGTTCATGAGTTTCAATTAATTACTCCATAGCATTAGTAATAAGAGAAATAATATAGTCGCAGACACAAAGATGGCAGTTGAATCATAAATACTTCTCTTGTTACTTTCCTTTTTATATTTCATCACTCCGCCACTGAGAGGATACTAGATCATGAGTCAGTAGATGGTCAATCTCGTGACAATCTTCAGTCGATCACGTAAGTATATTACAACCTTATTAAAAGTCGTTCTTTGAATCTTTTAACTCGCAAATATCGGTCTATATTACTAAACAATAATATTTTAGTTTGAGAAAAATTATGTTTATCGGTCAGAGCCGGTAATGGTATAAGAAATTGAAATAATTTTATATGCAAATGCATATTGTATTTATTTTATAATTTTTTTATAAAGGTGGGGACGTAGTTATTTAAGGAATGATGTAAAGAGAAAAAATAAATATAGGAAAGAAACAATGGATGATCTAAAAGGTCTAAAAGTCGATCAAACCAATACCTTAGTTCAGTCGATATAGTCTCTTATTACTGAGCTAAATGTCTCGAGTTATATTCCTGGCATGGTAAAAAAATTTATTTGGTTAAATGTCGGTTTCTTCCCCCACAGTGATGAATTAACGGCCGGGGGCTGGATGTTGTATGTATCTGTTCTAGATTTAAGTTAGTTTGTAAGTGGTGTGCTGATATAATCAGTCGGTTCATAGAGTGGACACTAAACATCTCATATAAATGAAAAAAAAGGGTTGATCATTGCCCAAAAAGGTTGCCGCCCCCTGTCCTAGAGCATCACAAAGAGTCTGAGAGGTTCTCACTCATATCCCGTTTGGAGACTTCAGGGTAGTTATGAGGGAAGTTAGAGAACGTTTAAATGCTGAGCCACGTAGTATGACTAATTCCTTGTAAAGAGAGGGTGTCAATACTTTTATTGTGCTCAGTGTCTTAGTACGCGTGCAGTCCATCCACTAGTGTAAACTATAATAGAGGAAACGGAACTGCATTTACGTCGAAGGGGTATGGAAAATCATTGCGGGAACTAAACAACCCTAATCATACATAACCGGGACTAGAAATTCGACCTCTTCATCACCGGTTATCCCGTCTATTGCAAGAGTGACGCCTTATGCCATGTGACCACAACTTGGGGGAGAGGATGTTAGTGCGTAAAACTTTATATATATATTACATAGGGTTGGATCCAGATCATTTTCATAGTAAGGTCATAGTTATAAACAACATAGTTACTTACAATGTTAGATTTCTGTTTGAAGCCGTTCAATAGTTTCTCATTCATATTTGATCTTATGTATGATTTAAACCATGGTAATCCTCTCCAATTTTTAAAATCAGATAGTTTTTATAAACCATTTAGAGTGACCTTCCTTCTACAATTTTTTGATAAATTGTTCACTCTAGAAGCTATGAGTAGTCTTCGCCTGGATTTTTTTCTTAATTAGATTCTTTTATAAGTCATTTAAAGTGTTCCTCACCGATACATTTTTTTAAATTTGGATGCCCCTATAAGCTATTTAGAGTGATCCTCACCTTAATTATTTACGATGGTTAAATACCTCTAGAAGATAATCTTTGAAGTGATCTTCCACCAACAAAATTTTAAAAATTGGATTATTTCAGAAACTAGGCTATTTAGGGTGGTACTCGCCTGAAAATTCTTCAAAATGACATGCATCTAGATGTTATTTAGAGCTGTCCTCCCCTAGATATTTTTGAAATTTAGATGACCTCGGAAGACATTTAAAGTTGTCCTCCAATTACTTTTTATGCCAGTTATATGCCTCTAATCTTAGTTATTTGATTCGGTCTTTTCAGGCAAATTTTTGACAATAGAATGTATACAGAAGTAACTTAGAGTTTGATTTAAGTCCATATTTCAGCTTCATATACGATAATATCATAGGATATGAAATATATCTGGGGGTGGGGGGGATTTATTGTAGGAGGTCAGAGTCTCCCACAGTTCCAACACTCTTCTGTTCACACATAAACTATATTTGATATTCATGGATGAACTGCTCTCAGACGATAATTAATCTTCTTCGATGTTTGGTAGTCTACCGTCTCTACGCGGAAAAATATTCGTTACTCGCTATGCAAGACAAATATTTGAACATGAAAACTAATATTTTTATTCCACACTTGCTTCAATCATATTGAAAATTAAATAAACCTGGACGAATAACGAACGTGGGGACATGAATTAAGAGGTGTCTGCGCGTAAAAAGATATTTTTTTAAATAATCTATCTGTGGTGTATTTTCTTTTTAAAATTTGAACTTTCATTTTGTTTTTTGTATTAGTTTTATAACTTTCACAGGGGAGTCAACTGACCCTTTGGCGCTTCATGCATATATATATATATGAATACGTGTCTGCATATATATGTATACAAACATACAATGAGCGATTTTTTGTTTGATTCCTTCCACACTGATGAATTAGTGGTAAGTGGAATAAGTGCTGTGTCTGTTTGAAAATTAATCTAGTTTGTAGCTCATCTGTCACTACAAAAAATTAGTTTGGAAAGGGTGGTGTAAATACCTATGATGATGATGATGGTGATGATAGTAATAATAATTACAATAATAATAGTAAAAGTGAGCTACTTTTCAATTCCTTGTCCACAAAATTGATTTTTATGTGTGGCTCTGCTTTGCATGCTTGTAGGAGCTAATATAATTTTGACCTCAAGGTTCCATTTTGGATCCACTAGTCGCTATATATCCATAGGATGTTTACTTGATCGCGTACAAATATTAAACAGGACATATTTGTTGTTGCATAAAGATACACTTGAAAAGTGCCTGGTTGGATGACCAAAATAAAAGGCGGACACTGCTTCCATCCCCATTCAAGTCACTTAACAAAACAAGACTGAGCGACTAGGGCGCGCTGCCTCGGACGCCGGCCAACGGTGGTTTCTCGTACTAGAAGAAGGTTCTACCACACGTGAGATATTCCCCCTTCCTTTCCACTCCATAGATGTCAGATCCATTTCATATATAATACGGCAGCTCACATACTATTTTTGTATTCCGTTTCAACAACACGCTCCACGTGCATCTAGGAAGATTCCAGTACAACTCAACCTACTAGCAGCGGTCAAGATGGTTGCTCTGTCGGACACACCACAAATAAATATGTAATATCTATTCAAGTTGTATTATTGAGTCAGTTTGGGACTCGTATACTCCATTCATGGTAGGAGTTACTCTCTGAAAGGTCTTTTTTCCTACCAATATCCTACTATATAATAGATTTCTGGTAGGGAAAAAGGGCTTTCAGAAAACAATTCCTACGCTGAACAGACTTTAGATTTTATTGTCTTCTTCATATTATAAGAAGCTTCATTGTTTGTCTATTGTATTAGTGCACTCTTCGCCAGAATTTGTTTATTCTAAGAGTAGTTATTAATTTATGACTATACTTATTTGTTGTTTCACTATGTCCATATGACTAGTCATAAATGTTTAGAACAGTCTGACTATGTATTATGTGACCCTGTCTCTAATGGTTTAGCTTTAATTTAGCAAAAGGGAGATTAGGTTAATCCATGGCGTTACTGCACGACCTAATTAGAACTTTGGCTGTTATCAGTCTTTAGTTTATGTATTATTGTTCTGCCTTTAAGCGGTGCTCAACTCATGGGTATGCTTCTTTCGCAGAGAGGCGGCCTGAATTAAGTTATGTTTTCACATGTCCGGCTCCGTTCAGGCACCAAGTGACATTTTAATGTTTGGAATTTATCCATTGTTGTAGTTTGTTAACAATATTGCTGGGTGATCAGGCAGTGCTAGTTAGGAATAGGCCTGTCATAATTTTTTGATGGCCTAGGTTCTTAATATATCTCTTTCTACTATTAGTTGACTAATGTTTCCAACTGTTGGAACATTTCTCTTGTTTCAAGCTACTCTCGCTTGGAGGTAGATAACGCTTGCTGTTGTAGTTAGCCGCTAACGCTGTAACGCTGTAACGCTGTAAGTATTGTTCAACATCATAGTTAGACCAAGTTGGCCCTATTCGTGTTGAGTATTGTTGCTTAACCATAACATAATTTAATACTTCTGGTTATAATTACTGTAATCATTGTACGTTTTGTAGATTTTCGTTATAGAAAGTATGTATGGCCCCCTGGCTATAAGGAGTCACACGTTATACCATCTACAACCCAAGTGTTGTTGTCTGGGCTAGGTGTTAATTTAAGGTGCCGCTCACCAAACGCAGGAATTTGATAACAATCATTTCTATTTACATTGTTTGCCACAAATGTTTAATATGTTTTGGAAAGTAAGAAACACCCTTATATCTGTGATTATGTAACGGCTCTCTTTGGTTTTGTTACCAATAAACCTATCTGTTTACTTTAACCTTTATCTTTTGATTAACTATTTGCATTAATCTATCCTTGTTAAAATAAATTGTAAATGTCACTATCACTCTCAGTGTAGCTGATGGCGAGGGGTACACTAAAAAATGAAAACACTTCTTTTGGATGTTAACATTGACGATATTTTATATATATCAATAGTGTTTTTTGTAGTTATAGATATTATCTTTATAGTCCGACACCTTAGCTCAGTTGGTAGAGTGTGTGCCTACTAAGCAAAGGGTCCTGAGTTCAATTTCTAGCATGGCCGTAACATTATCAATAGTGAAATGAAGTACCCCTTTCACAGTGAAGACATAACGGCCGTGGTTTTGGGTCTGTACTACATTTAAGATAGTAAATAGGCCGTGTAGTGGTGTAATCAATCGGTTCATATGGCTAACGTTAAATACTTTAAATAATAACAATAATAATAAATGACATATACAAAGTAACAGTATCAGATAATATGACCTTCTGAATATATATATGAAAATTGTTTTGATAAATTAAATAACTGTCAAAAAAGGTCCTTCGTATTTAAATCAGACTGTACATTTACTAACGCACATATATATATTATTATTACATTTTACTCAAATGAAAAATATACAGGCTCAAGAAACAAGTTTTTTTTGAACAGCGTAAACCCATATTTTTAAAAGTTACCAGGGATTAGTACTTTAATTAAAACCTCAAAATAAAACGATAAACAAAACAAAACAAACAAAAACCAACAACATAATATACTTTGTGGACGGTGTGCCATGGTCCTGCGGTGTATATAATTGGGATTTCGGCATGGAGAATTATTCACAAGAGAATTTTTCTTACTATATAATAAAACAGAAAGAGAAAGAGAGATAATTGCTATGACTCATCCTCTTTAAAAATAAAAGGTTTATGTTAGAAGTTTGTATTTAATCAAACTAAATAGAGGTACACTTCAAACTAAACTAAATAATGTATTTGTACTGTAACATTATTAAGCATATTTTTGTGAGTATTCTTCTTCAACTCAATGACCTTTAGGAGAAGTGTGAGAGAGATAACTGATTTTATAACCGCGTCTTACTACCCTTTCAGGTTATACGCATAGGTACCAATTAAACTATTTTGTTTGGGATTAGAAAGGTTGAATGAAAGACATATACCCTAATTTGCGCGGGGGAGGGTGAAAACCATTTGGAGGAAAAGTTCCCTCAGTACACCCGACCGGGATCGAAACACGATCTCCCCGTATTCAGCTCTCTATTCTATTGCGAGGGTGGCGACTTTTACCATGCGGCCACTGAAGCGGGTAATATTATTTTATCACGAAATAGTAGAGTTAAATGACTTAAAATAATTCTAATTATATCCCCAGTGAATGTACATTTAAAAAAATATATATTAATTTGAATTATCACCAAAATAATTAACTAGGTCAATTTTTTATTGCTTAGGTGTTATTTCCTATGTTTGGTCAGTTGTTGGTCACGTGGTTAAATAACTCTGGGGGGAGGGAGGTTGGAAATTACCACTTTGAAGACTTATTAATTAAATTATAGCAAACATAATATAATTCAATAATAATTCTAATCTTCATTAATAATTCATAAAACTAGACTATTATTGAATATTATCTGTTTTAATAAGCCATAAATGGTCTGGTGGCAATAAGCTATTTTTTTCCTTATTTTTTAATATGATTGCAGATTATTCTACTACTTATAAGAGAGATTTATTCCGTCTCTCCAGTTTTGTATTCTTGCAGCTGTTAACCAGCCTGGACCAAATCTCCCATTGTTTCAAAGAAACCCACATTGAAATATTTTATTAATAATGCAAATGCCACGATACAAAATATAGGACAAGTACTCAATATTCGATGATTCTGCAAATAAAATTTTTATAAATTCCCTTTGTTTTATTACGAATACCGGCTAGGGAGGATTCAGTTTAAAATTGGCTCAACGTTAGTCTTTCAAATATATCAACAGTCTAACTGACGAGTGAGTAAAATAAATAACAACCGACAGTGTATTCTCTTCCAGACAGGGTGAGGTGCCTATAGCTATTATATTATGTTGAAGTGGACAAAGAAACGAGCCCCGAAAGTTTTTGGTTTCCTGGTAAGGCAACAATATAGGACCTGGACTTACCATAATCAAGAACAACAGTAACAACCAACAAAGATGGACCGACACTCTAACAATGTACAGTAAAATACAGTAGCCCCATGACTTCTTTGGTGATGGCTAACAGCTCACAGATGACTTCTGACAGTCAACATTTAGGTATACACCTAAATTTTGACTGTCAGAAGTGACAGTTGCTAAACACGTGTTTTTGCAGATCATATGGTCTGGTAACTTTTAAAAGCCATCAGCTGTCAGCTGTGAGCTGTCAGTCAGCACCAAAGAAGTCATGGGGCTACTGTACCTAACATTAAACAAATGGTGACAACTGTTAAATAAACTCAACGAACAAGGATATTATTGTTTTCTTAGTAATTTAATGAATTGAAACAGGGATACAAATAAAAAAAATTAAATGACAAGTAGATGTGGATTATTGTTTTTGTAATTATGTTGTTAATATTTTCAAGCTCCAATAAAATCCTACCTATGAGTGCTCGTCTATAAAAACTGTTAGTATTTCCATAAATAATAAAATATCATTATTTCTAAATATTAATTGTTAATCAATAAAAAATAAAAATGATATTAAATTCACCTGTTATTCACGGATCAAATTTCGGCTAATCAATAGCATTACAAAATTTAGTGAAAGAAAAGTTAATGTGAGGTTTATAAGTTTTAAATAATATTTCATTTAAATAACAAAAGAGAAGACGTAGTAATAATTTTCTAATTATTGACAACGTGGATGTTTTGAGTAGAAGATTTTGGTACAATCTCACTCATTGATTTGACCCAAAAATAATAGCCTATACGTGCCAATTTTTCCATTTTTTATTATTTCATAAAATTTTAATTTCTGCATAACGGCTGATGGAAATCATATTCAACTATGCACTAGTGATTAGAATTGCTTTTTACTCAAGTGTCATTTACTTTATTAAATTTATGTATTTAAATTTTTACAATCTTCCGTGATATATACTAGGGATGGGTCGATTCATTTCACAATACCTCTATACCATCGATACTTGGGGGTATCGATGGTATCGAGTGGGTTGTTAAAAGTAGCATCGAGTATCGAATAAATAGAAATATCTCTATAAATCCTTGTAAAAATAGAATAAATCGCAATGAAATTGATTTAAAATATGTTTAGTAGCCCACGGTAATAAAACATAGGGATTGTAGTGTCGACACACTTAATTGGCATGCTATAATAAAGAAAAAAAGATCTTGGCGATAATCCATCAAAAACTGCGGCCGCGGTGGTGTAGAATTGGCATAGTAGCTAGTACTACTACTCGGCTGCTGAAAACCACCCCATCAACTGACACAACAAATGCAGGAGAGGAGGTTACAACTTTTTTAATCGAGCCCGTGCTGCCACCTAGTGCCAATATTTTCAGTTACTGGAAAGACCGATTCATTTACCCAAATCTGGAACAGCTTGCAATAAAGTATTTGTGTTTTACCCCTGCCACTGGGTTCTCCGAGAGGCTGTTCAGCACAGCAGGTCTGATCTGGGACCAAAATAGAAACAAGCTGAATCCTGAAAAAGTGAAAATGTTGGTTTTCCTAAACAAAAATTTGCAATTGGGAAAGAAAGCTTAGTTAAAAAAAAACTTTGAACATTAAGGTCAACTATAGTATGATTTTGGTAGGAAGAACAGTAGAAGTTAGTTACTAAAACAATTTTAATATATTCATACATAAAGTCATGTCATCTGCAGATGATATTTTTTATAGATAGGCCTATTATCACTACCTATCAAATAACACAAATACTATAAGAATATGTTATCATTGTTGGCCGCAAAGAAATATGTTTTGATTTTCTCTACTGTTCTTCCAACCAAGATCAGGGTATCGTGAGAAAATGGTGGTATCGGTATAAAGTATCGAAAAAAATTGGTACTGACTCATTTTTAATATCTACCTCATCCATGGACATTTTAAAAAGAAGACATCGTTTTATCACAAAAATAATCCAACCAAAACATTGTTTTTTTTCCTCCAAAAAGCTCACATTCTTTCCAACCTCACATGTATAATTATACAGGGTGGGGCGGAAACAATTAGACGATCTATGCTGAGGAAAGTGATCGAAAACGTGTTGAAGTTTTCCTTGACGTCTGGTGGAGCTCACCTGAGTGACATTTTCTTCAAAAAGGGAAAAAGTGTAATATGTAGTTTGCTTTTATTTAGCTAGTGAATATTTACTTTTCAATTAAAGTGCTAATTTTCAAGTTACCATTAGTCTAGTTCTTTCGACCCAACCTGAACAATTAACTCCCAGGAACAAGGTTTATTTTCAATGAGAATACTGGGGAAGATTAAAAAAAAATCAGAGTACATTAGTTATATGAAGAAATGGGTGTCTAATTCGTTCAGTTTGGATAGTTAGTTTGATAAATCAGCGGTAGCTTAGATATAAGATTCAAGATTCAAACAACATCTTTACAACGGTTGCAGGTGAGTTGTAGCCACACAAGTTGTTTATCTCTAAGGAAACAGTTGAATTGTGGCCCCACATTTTTAGAGCCACGTACGAATTGCAGCCCGGACTGTTCACCTAACCTAACCTAACCTAACCTAACAAACCTTCAAGTTTTTGCCAAAACAATTGATCGACAAGAACTGAGCAAGCTTATATATTATGAGGGAAGTCGACATGAGACGATGATGGCTTATATCTGAAATTTAAGACAGCATGATAGAAAGCACACTGCTAATTAGGTGGATGCAACCCATACCTCTCTCTCAAGTGAGTGGGCCGCGATTCGTACGTGTCTCTCAAAAAGCCGGACCGCAACTCGTACACGATTTCAAGATTAGGCCGCAGCTCATACACGATTTCAAGATCAGGCCACAGCTCGTACATGATTTCACGATTAGGCTGCAACTCACCTACACAGTTTACAACTAAACAGTTTGTGTGGATATCTCGTATGGGAACAATTAGCATGATTACCTACTTCTTCTTCTGTGATTCTGTTCTGAGACAGCTATCTTTCATTTTATTGGGTCCTGAGTATCTTTTTCATACTTTTGTAGCTTCTGCCTTTCCTGATATCTGTTAGCATTCCAATCCTTCTTCTTACTCTTCTTCATTTTCCCTCCATCTACCCCTTCCTAATCCTCTTCATTAAAAATCCCTAGGTAATGTGTGTGGTCCAACCAAGATTTTTTCTTTTCGTTATCATCATTATCAAACTCCTTTTCTCTTCTTACCTCCTCAACACTTCCTCATTTCACCTTTCCCACTCTTCTCCACAACCACATTTCAAAACCCTCCAAATACTTTTGTTCCCTTATTCTGATTGTCCACGTCTTGTATCCTTAAATCGCCACACTCCACATGAAACAGTTTGAAAACCTCTTTCTTAACTAAATCTAAATTCTTTCCACTATCAGTAATACCTTCACCCTTCCATATTATGCTTCCTACTCCATAACTTTTCTGCTTTTAACTTCCTTCGTACAGTATACATTCCAAGTCACTAACATAGAAAGTAGAATATCTTACTTATGTATACACAATCATTGAGTAGAGACCATAAACTCATCATTTCAATACGCAAATTAAATCTAAAGAAACAACAAATAAATACAAACTAACAAATTTGCATTATTATTATTATTATTATTATTATTATTATTATTATTATTATTAGCGTCGCGTCTTGCTATCTGTTCGGTTTGTACGCACTTACGCTAATGTGTAATGGTAGGGTGATTGTGATATGAAATGGAGGACCTACAGTTTAACGTGAAATCCGAACCACGGTGGAGGCCTGGAATTCCACACATTCACAAGTTGTGATTAATACACATCTTGTCAGAGGTGAAGTAAAGGTTTGGCAATCAGATAAATCTGTGTCGGGACTGAGGTTTGACCTCCGAACTCACAGCACAGAGGTCTGACACCTTACCCCTAGACCACCAGGTCACTGCAAACTAACAAACAAATTTACATGCACCAGTGAGCAATGAAACCAAAGGGTAAGTCTAGTCTTGTCTGGATTTCTGCTATTAGACCAGAGATATAATCATGTCTGGATGTGATTAGGCGTTTATTACTAACTGCTTTTCAACTATTCCTCCAATAAAACGTTGTTAAACTTGTTTTCAATTTTATCTTAGTCAAATCTACCCCTTCAGTATAAAAGTGAAGATAGCCTGGTCGGGCTTTA
This sequence comes from Timema genevievae, assembly GCA_902155825.1. Lineage (NCBI taxonomy): Eukaryota > Metazoa > Arthropoda > Insecta > Phasmatodea > Timematidae > Timema > Timema genevievae. The sequence goes on from CABFWO010000497.1 coordinate 137,085, forward strand.
AACTAAGACGCAAAGAACATAATTAAATTTATATATATAATATTCTAGTACAACTTCTTTCCCAAGACTACATTGCCAAGAATGTAAATTAAATTAATAGTAGTACAGTCTTGTTCGGGTAAATTTTTCAAAATTAAATTAAAATTAATTTATTCATTTCGTAGAATAATGATTATAAAATAAATTTAAAAGAATAAAAGTACAAGTAATTCAAAAACTGACACATTATTTGTGTAAAATTTGTTTTTGATATAATTTATAAGTTTAAAATTTAAATCCCTTTATCTCTTTGAATTATAATTAAATTTGAAGAATAAAAATGTAGGTCTACATATTTGGGCCTGCAATTGCAACATTAATATTAATAAATACATAATGAATGAATTAAATTCAATACAAATTGCAGAAACGTAAGTTCAAACAAAAGTGTTTTGGCATTTTCCCACTCATTTGTGAGAAGTTAATCTGCGCATGTACCATCAATACCAAAAAATGACTGAAGTATAACAAAGGGCTTCGATGTCACAACAATATTACATTAACGCATGTTCTTTGTCAATGAATTTATAATTGAATAAACGCCAACAAATCTATTTTGCTCTAACCAAAATTGTTTCATATAAAAACGAAGAAACTTTATTTTCTACATTTAAATTTGACTTAATGTTGCTGAAAGATTCTTATCTAATTTTTTTTTAATATATTATATTTTCAAGTATTTATCTCTGTGGCTTAAAGCCCATCTGAGGTAGACGGATTATTCTTGAGCGATCTAAGTCCGTAGTACAACTTTCTTCTGTAAGGAAGTGAAGCCGTCGGTCCCATGTCGATTGTGGAATATAAAATAGCCCTGGAAGGTCTGTGAAAATACTATTCCAGGCGAAATTGGTAGGACCTTTTGCTCTCCGTCATAAAAATTCGGTGTGGGAGAAAATGGGGAACCACCACGCCTCCTGAACTCCTCTACTGCATGAGATTACTACCAGATAGTGTGGTTAGCACTAACCAGCCGAAGGGATGAGTGAATACCTATCGTCGGATGGAAAGAAATAACATCCAAACAATCTTCAGATTGTTGACATAAGAAGAAAGTAAAGTGAAGGTGGATCAAAAAGTCAGTTTCTGATTTGAGTAAATATATAAAGGAATTTTATGAGATAAATTTTATAAACTGGCCACAATTGTATAGGTGGGCACACGTACTAAGATTACAGTATCATAGAGCCTGATTTTCCTTTGACGGGGAGGTCAAGGTTGGAATCCCAACCGGGCGTTCTTAGATGGTTTATTTTAAATCATTTACCACTCTCTAACCAATCAAATTTGAATACATATGCTCTAAATTTTAACAATGTTTCCATTGGTGTAAATATTTGAGTAGCTAGAAGTAAGACTTGGTTTACAGGAATATACACATCTCTAGATGTTCTGTGGGTGAATACATTTATTTCAAGTTTTCTTAGTAGCCAACAACTAGGTCAAACGTTTAAGTTGACACAGTTATGGTTCTACTTTGTATTTTATTAGTTAAAAATAATATTTAAAAATCGGTTATTCAACTAATATTGCAATTATAGTTTATAATAAACATTAAGTCAGCTATTTTTAATTTCAGAACTTATGACCTAGAAAAAAAAGGGTAGAGATTTTCTCAAACAAATTTTAAATCCTTATGCATATTTTATTAAGAATTCCCCGAGTGTTTATTTTTTTCCTAGATGCACTTAACCCTTTACCCTGTACCGGCGAACAAGAAAACCACTGAACATTTTACGCATCCTTTGGGGAAAGCAACAGCATTTCTTTATACATTTTTAAAACACTTGCGGTGAAATTTGACGGTGAAATCAATTTGAGAGAAAAAAAATGCACTCATGTTTTTTTAAACGTTTGAAGTTTGAAAAGGGTCGCTTAGCCCAAAAGTAGGTTGAGTATCTTTTTTTTTTCAGGATGAAAACAACACTTTTGCATTAAATAAGAGTTTTCGGTCAAGGGTTCAAGGGTTGAGAGGTGCATCTGTTTGAGTTTCGGATGGGTTTGTTAAAGTTTAGGCGTTGTTTTCAATTATTCAAGGGTTGGTCACGGAGGTTTCAGGGCGTAGAATGGAGGGGGTTGTGGCTGTGACACGATAATACGAGGGTTGTACCACCTTCCAATTGAATATTCAACAAGTTAGGGGACAGAAGATCAGCCAAGGTTTGAAGGCAAGGGCGCGTAAATGTTATTTATGCATCCCTGGTTCATACCTTACCGTTGTTAAATTTTAGGATAGGAATACCAACTGCAAGCATTTACAATGCACTAAAAGAAGTACTGATATTTATGTTAATAATTAAAATAATCACTTTGAAATGGAAATATTATTTGTTCACTTAGGCTGTTAAAGATCAAGGATTTATGCTTTTAACTACGTAACAGTTTTAAATCTTATATAATCATTATTTAAATTAATAATATTTTATGTACACGATAAAATTGGTCAAACATACTGTAGATGCATAGATAATTAAATTTAGTGCATTAAATATTTTGCCATTTAATGACATTAACACAACTGCATAGTATCACAAATAATGTTTTCAACGTATATACTTATTATTTATATAATTAAACAAATCAAATAAAACTATCCAAATATATCAGTTCGGAATTCCTATCCCAAGAATATTGACTCTAAATAATATTAAATATGAATAAATGAGGCCAAACTAATTCATATCACACGTTTTAAAAATATCCATGCATAACATGACAGCTTGTCACAGTGTTTTAAGACATTCGTCGATTTGAATTTGAATTATTTTTTTATTACATTTTTTATAAAGAGCCATTATTTTTAATCGAAAATATTTAATTTATATAATATTTCTATAAATGTTTTTATATTTGTATAATATTTATGTATTTAAGTATTGTATGTATATACTTATTTACGTTTAAGGAAAATCTGTACTTTTATAAATGTATGGAAAACCTTTCTCTCTCAAAATAATGTTATCAATAGCTTATTTAAAATAACTCTGTCGATACAAACTTGGTCTTAGACAAAATAACTAACCTAGTTTATTAGCTCCGCAGATAATATTTGAACACCTATAAGAAAATAATACATAAATTATTCAGGCCCTTCCAAGAATATAATTATCATCCCCTTAAACTAAACAAAAATATAAGTTAGGTGCAATTTAATGAAATTATTTCTAAACGTATTCGAGTTTGAAGAAACCTCACATATTAATTAACAAAATAATTTATAAAATATATTAAGGTTATTTGTATTAGCATGCCTTCATGTAAATATAAAAACATTTAAAAATTATCTATTATATAAAATATTCACACATGAAAAAGGGGCATAAATACAATGGAATGCATCTAGGAATTTGATAATTCATAAGATCTTGTTTAAAACATTTTATAAAATACAAACAATATTTTACGCCCAAAGTTGATAGTATTTTAATATTTTATTAGTTATTAAAGATATATTGATCATATATATCCAAAGTGATAGCTGAAGATAGCATGACCTGATACGTGAAAGTAGCTCTAGTAGCTTTTCTAGATGTCATATAAGGTCCTTTCTATGAAAATTGGACTTTAAAACTCCCGTCCATTACCCTCAAAATATAGCAAAATGGTTTGAGGTTCATATCTACTAAATCCGACAAATAGAATAGTGATACGGGGCTGTAAGAGGGAGATGGTAGAGGGGGTCTTTCATACCATCCCTTCTAAAATGCGGGGGGGGG
>CABFWO010000497.1:140867-161744 GCA_902155825.1 Timema genevievae
GGGGGGGGGGGGGGGGGGGTGATACTCCCCACGTATCCAGAAAAATACCAGGGTACATAGCAATATCATCCCGTTTGTGATTACCGCACAACTGACATTTTCAATTATCTATCCGGACATCTCCAGTGGTGGTGGGTTGTTCGGGGCTGCCGAGAAGAGGAACACTGAACTGAATATTCAGCACCTTTTCGAGCCGAGAGTTAGAGAGGTTCGGGGGGGAGGTGGGGAGGGAGAGAGGATCAACCCGGACTCCCGCTCACGTTCTCGTTACAGGACGGTACAGACGGCTACGGGAGATTCAACTGGAGTTTGTGTGAACTGTGTGGGAGGTAAGTGGAAACATAGCAAGGGAAAACTTAAAATTGGTTATTTCCAAGTACTGTGCTTAAAAATTGTATAATACGCTTTACTTCCACCGATAAGGTTACAGCGAGGAAACTATAATGTTTAATTTATAATTTAAAATAAAATTATATCATACTTGTTAATGCTATGTACCTGCTTGGTTATCAACTAAAATACTATCTAGTAATAGAGTTAATGGTTGCAAGAAAGTTAAAATCTAACTAACTAACGGCATTAGTAACCTGAAAGTTCGTGGCCGCACTTACTAAAGTAGGCCACCTCACCACACCCCATCTCTTTCAGATCCATTCTGATGTTATTCTCCCATCTGCATCTAGGTCCTCCCAATTGTGTCTTCCCATTGAGTTTGTCAGTCAATACATTGAACACGGATCTAGTATATTCCATTTGCACTGCATGACCTGCCCATCGGAGCCTGCGAGATTTTACTACACTAACACTGTCTGGCTATGAGTATAGGTTATGCAAATTATAACTATGTAACCACCTCCACTCTCCACTAGCCAAAATCTTAAATTATTCATTTGAGGTATTTCTATTATAGTAGAACTTTGGTAGGAAATTTTCCCTGAAATACCTTTCTCAACAGCGAAATACTATTTTTATGTGGAGAGATTCTAGGTAAAACTAAAGGCCTAAAACAACGTGTTTACTACCAAAATCAAAGTACAGATCGGGGCCACCTAGTATTAATGTTACTAATAGGTTGCTGAAGCCACCAATTAAAATTGGTATTACTATGAAAATAAATATAAAAAATGTATGAGCTGTGACGATTATATTATAACACATCACATTTGATGACCGATGACGGAGTAGTTGTGTTAGGACATTATAAATCCTTGTGTTAAACGTATCAATTAAAAGTAAATAATAATATTTCTAAATACACCATTTTAGTAATAAAATTCACATTGAAATGTTGTACACATATTATTTATTAAAACATTTCTCAAGATTACTTGTATGATATAACTGAATTTTCTAGCAGTTTGGGCTGATAGGGATTATAAGTAGTTTTAAAATTTAATAATATAACTCCATTTGTTACCCATAATAATAATATGATATTATTTTGTTGATTACTTAACTCTCTTACTCGTTTTATAATGTAAATATTGCCAAAGGAGACTGTCCACTGTAAGTAACAACAACGTTCAATATGTAACAATAACAGAAAATCCAAACATGCACAATGTGTTTAATTAGTCAGTTCCCAGTAAGCTTGTTACCACACATGTTAGAACAGTAATGTTTATATCCCAAAAATACACAACTACCATTGACTGTTCTGGAACTTGACCGTTGAGGGGTAATAAACCCTTTCCTGGTGATTAAATACTAGAGTCTTACGTCTAGCTCGAGATGCTGAGGAGCTCGCAGTTCAGGACTGTGTAAAACCGAGGTCGTTATGCTTTAGAACTGATTGGTGGAGGCCAGATTTCATGTAACTAACTTATAGAATCACGACCAGTTGTGTAGTTAAACGACATACATATAGCTACGAACAAAATCCATCATGCAGAGAAGTGGGTGGGCATTAGCGAAACAAGTGGACCTCCCGGAAATTGTGACAACAGACCTTACCCATGGCTATTTAATAGATTTATAGTATTTTTATGTGTAATTATTATTCAAATACGAGCATATGGAGCTTGGATGGATAGCCAAGAATTAGTTATTTCCATAAGGTTTATTTTATAGTAACAAACACGGCATCTGAACGCTCTAGGAATCTAAGAGGACATTTAAATGTATAAATAGACAATATATTGAATACTTTACTAGTATGGGTTAGTTAATAAATTTCAATTTTCTTCGAGATGGACAAAATTTACAAATTATTGTATCGCCGTATAGACGCCATTGTATTTGTTGTGTTCAAGCTTACACTCCTAGTAGCAAACAGGAGAACTAGCGTGTGAGAGTGAGGATAAAAATCAAACAAGAGAGTGGGAATCTCGTTGACATTTTAAAACGTTGTGAGATTCGATTTTTTTGATGTCACTTTAAAAAAATGTTAATATCTTATAATTTATATCATATTTTCAAAATGTTTTAGCTTTTACTATTTCTTACCCCTCCATTTTGATATTATCAGTTTAAATCAATAGTTTCGTGAGTGTGTTTTTTTTTGGTAGGAGCTCATCTCTTCACCTTAGTGTAGAACGTTTTTGAATTGACCCTGAGAGAAGTGAACTGGTCCTATTCAATTTTTGCTCAAGGTTCTTTATCTTGTCATCGTTTTAAAGATGCCAATAAACCACAGTTGTAAATTTTACCACATTAGTAAATATTATCAAAATGATGTTAAATTTGAATGTTAATTTTTCAACAGTTAGCCCTGTATCCGAACTAGGAATTATAATGTTTGTGTGGAGAGTTATTAAATAGTAACTGTACTATGAAGAATTTTATTTTTCAATGCATTTCCATACATTTTTTTCAACACAAGACCAACTCAGTGGGTGAGAGGTTTCTATTTTTATATGAGATGTATCCTTTCCTAGTTCAAGCCATCCAAGAACATCTATGGGTTTGAAATATTCCACAAAAACTGAACTACCATCACCAAAGCTATTTTTATACATAATTATTTAATAACACGTTTATATTTTTAAATATATCACTTTTGTCAACCTTCATTTTAACTATTTCTGCAATTGTTAAACTAATAATATTTTGATTTAAGAATATCAAGAATTGAAATTTTCCAATCATAGTTACTAATATGAATGATTAGGAGCATAATACATTTTGGTGTACTTGAAATCATAATTTATCTTTATTTATTTGCATTAAATATTTAAGAAAAAATATATTATTTTAACATTGATATGTGGACATTATTACCTGATTTAAAATTTAATATAGCCAATTCTACGTAATTATATTTATATTTTTATATTTGAAGTATTTTTATGTTACCTTAGAACTGTATTTATTTGAGCTCCACAGGCAGATGATGTTGTTTAACCTAAGATTACATAAATGCTCTAACAAATGATATAAAGTATTATTTTATTTATTTCATGTTTACCACTAATATGCTGTCCAACTACCAGTGTAAGTAAACATGTGTCAAGTTACTATGACAACCAAGTAATCTTAGGGATGCTTTTCTTAACATACAAATACCCAGTAGTTTGGATATTGTAAGGGTATAGTGCATCTGAGCAATAAGTTTGTTTTAATTTCCGCCCTCTTTTTATATAAGTTGAGCCAATGTTACATTATATTTATTTGGAAAACCTAGGAATTCATAGCTAGTTTAAGTACTGTGTTAACTTTTACATTCTTATATCACAGTATTGACCCAGGTTATTTCTACTTGGTGACCTGGTGGTCTAGGGGTAAGGTGTCAGACTTCTGTGCTGGGAGTCCGGGGTTCAATCTTCGGTCCCGGCACAGATTTATATCAATTACAAATCCTTCCTTCACCTCTGATAAGACGTGTATTAATCACAACTTGTGAATGTGTGGAGTGCCAGGCCTCTACCGTGGTTCGGATCCCGTCACTGGCAGACCAGATTATATGATCTTGAAAGTAAGTCATAACAAAATTAATAAGATTCTGAAAATTGAGAAATAACACTTGGTCACGGGGATCGAACCCGGGACCTTTGACTTATTACGCCAATGTACTGACCACTGAGCTATCCAGGGATCGTCCCTTGCCCAGGGTCATTCTTCACTCATATTTTAAGGCACTCTATGATGGACGTGCGGAAATCGTCGGTTACAAATATGTGATTTATTAAAATCACTAGCATTCAGATAACGCAGCCACCATCAACTCGGTAGTTTGCTGCCACTTGTACAATTATTATAATTGTAAGGGATCGCATATTTAACAATCAAATAGCAAAAGCTATTATATTATTATATATTTTCAGAATATGATATCTAGATGCAAGTAAATCCTCACTGAAAAATATAATAGATTTGGCTATTTGATTATTAAAGATGCAATCCCTTACAATTATAATAATTGTACAAGTGGCAATATTAAGTTTTTGGAATTGGATATCTAACTAAAAAATTAAGGGTAGTTTACTGAAGGGTGGAAAGAGAATTTTTTTTTTCTAAAAATTGGATCTAACAATTTTGATTAAATTTCATTTTTGAGTATTGATAAATATTAAAAACAAAATAGCTACTCTGAATTTTTCGTCAAAATGACGATACTAATGCGTAAATTCTCATCTCTTATCATATCTCCATAACTGTTTGAGCTATGAAATTACTTATCATAGCAAATATGTAGGTATATTTATAATACAAATCTTTTTATTGAAACATATTTTTATAAAACCAACCTTTTTTTAGCTATACCGTCTGTAAGAAAAAATATATATATATTTAACTTTTTGAACACTAAAGGTAAATTATTGCGACCGTAAACAAAATCTAACCCGATATGTTGATGGATGTCGACGTTTCATGACCCCCAAGCCCTAAACAATGGTTTTTGTAATACCATATGTCTGTGTGTCTGTCTAACCCTAGAATTAAGAATAATTTAAGAAAGGGGGAAAGAGAAAAAAATCGATTTTTTTTAAATTGACTAAAGATTTTGATTAAAATTCGTGTTTAGAAGTTGATTGAGATTATAAATAAAATGGTTATTTTCATTTTCCCATAAAAATGACTATTAATGTAATTTGCAGAAGCGGAAATTTCCATATCTCCGCAACTATTTGAGATACTAAATAACTCATCATTGCCAAAATGCAGTACTATTAAAAATAAAACACTTTTATTTGAAATATTTCCTTATAAAACATATAGTCTCGGAGATATTGGCAAGTATATTAATACAATTTTGTGAGCTTTAGTTGTAAAGAGATACTACTCTAATTTTAACGTAATAATTATCCAATGCCATAGAATAAGCAAATAATTAAGCCTCTCAATAGTTTGATGTTTTTCCTTTAACCTCTTAGGGGAAATGTTTGGACAACAATGATCTATCTCTCTCATTTTAGACCAAATAGTCAATATTTACTTTTTTCACTGGCCAAAATTTTTAAAAGAGTAATTAAATTGCAACCCCTAATAAAATGTCAAAAATTTTAACCGAAAGTCAAAATTTGAATAGGAAATGTTGACCCTTGTGGACCCAATATCGATCTTTTTTTTGTACAAATATACAAATGAATACTTTAATTTTTTAAGAATAAAATTATAAAATTTAAAACCAGGAGTCAAAAATTGTTTTACGTACCGGTAAGTATAGCGCAATTTATGATAGGGTTTCTTAGTGTATATTATTTTGTGCCACATATATTACGAGCAATGGAGGGAGAGCGTCCATGCGGAGTTTCTTACCATTTATTTTTTCATGTATTAGTTTACGGAACACAATACAGTGTTAATTAATGCAGGTAGTTTTAACATTACTATACTGGTCGTCATTGATATTTTATGGAATAAAACATAAACTAAAATTTAAAACATATTTTATTTAAACTGAGTCGAGCCCTATACAATCCACAATTAGATCTGTTCTACAACAGGAATTTTAATAAAAACTTATTTCTGTGAAAAAACATTTCTACAAGGCCAACGTAAAGGGTTTTAAAATATCACGTTTCCTCTATGAAGCCTGAACATCACATTCAAGGTGCAATTTACTGAAAATATCACAGGCTGAGTTAGAGAAACTATTACCCGTAATCATTGTCTGCAATTCGAGCTCATTGACATTCTCCCGGGAGGAACGATGCCCATTTGTTTGAAGACAAAAGGTTTCTGAGTCTTAATGTCAAGAAAAAAACAACAACACAAAACCATTACACTGTTTTATATTATCCAAATTCTAAAGGATATATTTGGCGAGCAGGCGAACGTGATCATATGAAGTAAATATCTTCATGATTAACGATGACACAGCTCTCATTATATTTTAGTGGGTATTTTAATGGTGTTGTAAACTGAAGGTAAGGGGAAAAAGGGTAAGGGACTGCTACCTTAACCCTCCAAGGCTTTTTTTTTATGATTTCTAAAATAAAGGTAATATTTGGAGTTTTGTAAGAGGGGATCTTGACTCCAATGGAAGATACAGACACTGGCTACGAGTATAACATAAGTTAATATCACCAATTGAGAACTCGATATTCTCGTGTCAAAACTCTGCCGTGATGACAATTTAGATAATATTGATAGTATTAAGGTAGAATTTATAAGAAATGTACCAGCATTTTCTTGGAGCGAGGTGAACCATTTTAGAAAAGTCTCCCTCAGTACAACTGAGTAAGATTTTGATCCCAGTGTGTCCTACAATCCCACTGTCACCTACAGTCCCACTGTCGCCTACAATCCCACTGTCACCTACAATCCCATTGTCACCTACAATCTCACTGTTGCCTACAATCCCACTGTCACCTACAATCCCACTGTCACCTACAATCCCACTGTCACCTAGTATCCCACTGTCACCTACAATCCCACTGTCACCTACAATCCCACTGTAACCTACAATCCCACTGTTGCCTACAATCCCACTGTCACCTACAATCTCGCTGTCACCTACAATCTCACTGTCACCTACAATCCCACTGTCACCTACAATCCCACTGTTACCTACAATCCTACTGTCACCTACAATCTCACTGTCACCTACAATCCCACTGTCACCTACAATCCCACTGTTACCTACAATCTCACTGTCACCTACAATCCCGCTGTCACCTACAATCCTACTGTCACCTACAGTCCCACTGTCGCCTACAATCCCACTGTCACCTACAATCCCATTGTCACCTACAATTCCACTGTCACCTACAATCCCACTGTCACCTACAATCCCACGAAAGTGACACGTTATAGCATGGGGTCACCGACACGTTTTGGAGGGATGTTAAATATGTCATTGAATATTAATTTTTTTGGGGGGCTGTAATTTTATCTTTAACACTTCTTACACCACAACTTAATAAAATAATACCAATAAATAGTAAAATGTTATCACTTCCGTCCAAAAAAAATATATTTTTATTTTTTTTAATGAAAATTAGACTCTACTATTAATATTTCTGATAATTTTTCATTCTGATATCATTCATGAAGTAGCAGAGTAAACTAATCCATCTGCACTTTAGGTTGAAATAACTTAAGCCCTACTTACAGAGGAGCTTTCTTAAAGGACTGATAAACCTTGAAGCCTTCAACGAAGTGTACATCTTTTTTCTTTTTTTTATGATCATTTCACTCGTCAAGCATAAAATGACGACGTAGGAATAGCTTTATATATATTCGCGCATGCCAAAATGAATCTTCTCATCAAGTAGAGTGTTCTCATTGCTCTAAACTTTAATAATAATAGCAATAAAAATATATATTTCATCTTATCTTTTCAAGCAAAATGTAACCCTACTTCAAAACTAAATATCACGCACTGATGGACCAATCCCGATCTTTATTTTCATATACAGTTACATGTGCCTCAAGAAGAGAATACTCACATGGATATATGACTTGGGGGGAAAGGAAATGGAAGGGGGAGAAATCTCACCCGGAAAGTATATTTGTAGAGGTTTTATATTTTTTACTAACATATTCAGCTTGCTTACCCCTCTTAGCCCTCTTTTTATCCGCCTTTATTTCTAGAAGAATTTAAAACCTCAATAAATATGCACCCCGGCAGCACTGACCTCAGTAGTTAAGTGTTGCATGTCCACATTTGCAAATGATTCATTTTTCCAACCAATCAAAACTGAATTATTTATCTTATTTCGTGTTATATTATTAAGTTTTTACAATCGGATTTTATATTATATTTTGTGAAATAGGATAGGGAAGATGGTTTAGATGATATGCACCAGCATTAACGTGTAAAGTCAATAAAAAACTATGGTGATTTATCGTTCGTGGAAAATATCCCCTGGTCACCCAGCTAGTTTTGAACATCTATTTAAACATCAACTTCAACTTTATACATTGCAAACCTAACGCCTAAGAATACGCATCCATATGTGCTGTTGTTGTTTTTATTATTTCAAATAATATCTACATTTTCACTTTTACATGCTAATAAATACATATTATCTTTAATTTACACACCAAGTAAAGTCAAGAGGAATGAATTAGGACTATTATGGCATTTGATTTGTCCGACACTTTATCTCAGTCGGTAGAGTGTCTGTCTACTGAACTAAGGGTCCCGGATTCGATTTCTGGCATGGCCGATAAATCTTTCATTGAAGAAATGTGGATTAACTTTTCCATAGTGATGAGTAAATGAAAGGGGTCTGGGTGTTGTGACTGTTCTAGATATAAGTTAGTTCATAAGTCGTCTGCTGATATAGTCATTTGATTCAGAATGTGAACGTTAAATACTTCAAATAAATTTAAAAAATGAAATTACTTCTTCTTTTGTCACCTATATTACTACCAATTTGGGCTACTTGAATTAATTGATCTAATTGGGCTAGTATGAGGGAGGTATAATCTTTAGCAAAAATAATGCATTTACTTGTAGGAAGGTAAGACAATGAAGGAAAAGTACCCTTCAACAAATATTTAGCCGGGATTCCATCCTCGACCTCCTCCTCACCAGAAAACCACACATATGAGCTTGATATTTGGTTTCCATGTCCACCGGTGTAGATTATGACAGTAATGGAATTTTTATTTCTTTAAAATTTTGAAAATATTTTATATTCTACTAAACAAATGCTCAGGATTTTTACTATTTTTTGAAGCCACAGTATTTTCCGGTATATAAAACGCGTAGTATCTTTTTGTGTGTATAGAATAGTCACTTAAAAAAACCGGCGACTTATGGCCCAAACGCTACCGCAGTCGTAAAACTGTAAGGCCCGCGCGCAGCACTAGCGTAAGACCGGGGTTTTCCGACAACGAGTGACGTCACCAGTTTGAGATGATAAAAATACGGTTCTTGTGGTTCTATGTTACATTTGTCCAGTTATCTGTCTCATTCAAAATGAAGTTTTGAAGTTTGAAATAAATGTGTTTATATTTTATTTTCTTCCTTCAAAGTCTCTTTTAAAACCGTTTAGTTACATGATACGTAAACTCAACAATAAATAAATATTTTAGTTCTTTATAAACTTATTTCCAAATTAATTATTTTAACTAAAATCAAATATGTAGCTCATCATAATTATTTTCTTTTCTTTACGGTGAATGGGAGCGGTAAAATTACACACTACTCCTAGATAGTTGATAGTTAAAGTGTTTTAATCGAATGGCATTATGACTCGGAGGGACATGACATACAATTCGGTCACCCGTATGTAGACTATTATTATTATTATTATTATTAGAACCGCGTCTTACTATCCGTTTGGGTTATACACACTTACGCAAATGTGTAATGGTAGGGAAATTGTGAGATGAAATGGAGGACCTACAGCTTAACGTGGGATCCAAACCACACATTCACAAGCTGTGATTAATACACATCATGTCAGAGGTGAATAAAGGGTTTGGCAATCAGATAAATCTGTGCCGGGACCGAAGATTGAACCCTGGACTCCCAGCACAGAGGTCCGACACCTTACCCCTAGACCACAAGGTCCCCTGTATGTAGACTATTAGCCGGGCTGGTAGCACAGAACGTTGTCCAGGAAACACCACAGGAGGTTGTCAACACGTTCCCGTAATGAGATGATGTGATGAGAGTGAATATAGAAGTGTGGGCCAGGGGGAGTCTTTAACCAAACTCAGGCCTAATTTATCAACCGCTGGCGAAGTTGGGATGATTCCCCTTAGAAGTAAAATTTCAAAAGTTTGAGCATTGAATTGAACACGGGATTCCTAGGTTTAAAGCCATGTGTACTGACCACCACACCGTGGAGCTGAATTTAGATAGTGTAAAGAGTATAACCTGAACAGCTAATAAGACACGCTGCTAGAAAAAAACCTAATGTTAATAAGGTAGGAAGGAAATTGTCCTGGGAATTGTTTCACACAGATACCTCAAAGATTTTGGTCAATTTTGACTTTATATAAACATAGTTTTAATTTTTTTGAATAAGTTAGTAGGCTACCTCCAAATTGTTCATTTTAATATTATTAAAAACCATTATCATATACTTCAAGTGTAAATAAATAAATAAACTTCTTTTAAACAGGCTACATCCTAACCCATAAATGTGTCTAATTAGAGAAAAATGGCTTCTTAACCAAGTTTGAAGGGAATTAAACAAGAATATGTAACAAACCACATGATTCATATCGGTAAAAACCTAGATACTAGTAGTTTCATGCATCCCATACAATTTTTGTTTAGTTAAATGAGTAATTTATTTTGATTTAGTTGTTTATACGTCTTATTTATATTTGTGATGTTAGGATCTAATAACTGTATCTATGTGGGAGAGCTAAAGAAGTGTACGTGCATTTTAAATGAATATTTTTGTAGTTGATAAAACTTTTGAGCATAGCTGTTCGTGACATCTCTATAGCTTGTAGGAAGTAAGCGATTACTCATTCCATCTATTAGCTTGGTCGACCTTGATGGTCTTGGGGTCAAGTGCTCATCTCAGCACTCAATGTTCGTGGGTTCAAGCCCAACCGGGATTGACGAATGTTTGTTGAGCGATAAAAATCCTTAGCACGACTTCCTTCGGAGGGGAAGTAAAGTCGTCAGTCCTATGTTGATTGTGGCATGTAAAAGAACCATGAAAAGAAAGCCCATATGAAAATAGCCTTCCCAGAAAAATTGGTAATTTATTTCCCTCTCGCTCATAGAAATTATCTTGTGATGATATAATCAGTCGGTTCAGAAAGTGCTAGTTTAATACCTCAAATGAATAAGTAAATTGTATCAATTGGGCTTAAATGTGGACTTCTTCACGTGAAATGGTTCCTGGTAATAATAATGGTGTCTCTGGCTACATCACTCGTAGCCCAGTCTGTGGAATAATTAGCCAGTACTAATGTACTGTTGATCAGCCCGAATGCACTAATCGTTGATTAATTTAGTGGAGGCTCTGTTTTGGTCTTAATTTTTAACAAAGGATCACACCATGAAGAGCTTGTGTTAAAACGTCGTTTCATCCTGTATTGAAATAAGAAAAGTGGCGTGGAGTGAAGTGTGACCATGGCTAGCAGAGCCATAACAAATACTTGAATTTTATTAAGGAGAAATATAGACAAGAGTGGTTCAATGAATATCGAGCGTGTTGTTTTATAAATTGCTTCTCCACATCAAGCAGTCAAATAATTAAATTGGTCCCTGATATGTAAAGTTTAGCCATGTGATCTTCAATAGCCCTCGAGGAACTTTGTAAACGCACATCTTCAGATGCCCCCACATAAAATAATCCATTATAATTGTATCTGGCGACCAAAGTGGGACATGCAGACGGCTTTCCAAGTCAAATTCAATTTTCTGCTCATGTCATAGTCAACCTACAATACAGTCTTTATAGTTTGTCACATATCACAACAAGTTCAAGCTATATACATAGTATATTAATAACGCTGATAAGTCATCAATAAACCGGTAGAGCTGTTGTGAGGGGTAGGGTAGGGGGTATCTCTAAGTTCTAAATGGTTTCCCATGGGGGGAGGGTGGGTTCATCATTATTTTACTCAACACAGATCTTATACTTTTATGTAAATGTAGGTATGTATATGATAAATATTTTTACATATATATGTATGTAAATATGTATTATGTTTAAATATTGCATATATATATATATTTATGTGTTGTATGCCTGCATATCATGTATTGTATATCTATCATGGATGTGTATGTATAATGCATCTTTGTTATTGAAATATGAATTGTATATATGGTATTTTATGTAGGTATTGTAAGCCTATAATTGTATTCTATATAATGTGTGTATGTATTGTACTGCCTTATTATTGCATTGTGTGTATTATATTAATTGTATGTATGTATGTATGTACATACGTATGTACTTATGATTATACACATAGAGTATTTGTATTTTTTTGTAGATGCAGAGCTGTGGATATATATGTTTTAATGTTTGTATTAATTTATGTATATTTATATGCATGAATATATTTAAGTATTTTGTATGCATAAAAGTATTTATGTCTATAATTTGAAAGTGCAGTATGTATGTTTTATGTAAATGTATTTTTCTTTTTTTTTTAGTGAATTTGTAATTTTGTATAAATGTGTAATAGTATTTATTTATTAATGAATTGATGTATGTATGTACGTATGTATGTGTTTATGTAAATTATACATATATATATCAATTGACATCAATTATATATTTTTATTTACATCAAGATATATTTATATTCATTAATCTATGTTGGAATGTATGCGTAAATGTTTGTGAATTTGTATGATATAGTGCATGTTCGAATGAATTTGTATATGTTTTTGTATAGATCTGTTGAACTAATTAATATATGTTTGTTTATTTATATATGAATGAAATAATATTTAATTTTATATATATGTATGCATGTAAATATGTATGTATTAATGTAAGTATACATGTATGACTGTATATATTTATGAATGTGTTGATGTGTGTATGTATGGCCTACTGTATATATTTATGTATGTGTATTCATTAATAAATAGCATGCGTGATGCTGAGACGATATTTTGATAAGAGTCACTACCATTTATATATTGATTTGAACCATGCTCTATAATATACTAATTACTATTATGAAAATGTGTAAATGATATTGAATCATATTATTTTTTATTTTCATTGACAGGCTGATTGCGAATGTTATACACAAGTATTGATGTGCCCCCCGTAATGTTCCAAATTCAAGTTTAATTGACTTGTGTTTTCCCGTCCTTTATCTCTGCTATCCCTTATATTCATTAACTCTGCAAAATGAGATAGATTATGTGTTTTTATTCCCTATCAAATTGCTATTTCCAATCCCAGTATTGATTTTTATTTAATCATGATTGTTTTTCTTTCATATCCATGCCAGTGACTCATGTTATATGAAACAATGTTCTCTCTCTCTCTCACTCATGATAAGAGGGGATCTAGTCTCACGTGTTTTCCTTCTATCTATTTATGGTATCGTTGCTAGAATGAGGAGGTTTTATTTAGAGTTAAGGCTACTCATTGTATAATCGATTTGGAACTAAACCTTGACTACCTAAAGCCTGAATGTTTTAGATCTTACATTCTGATTTAATGAGGAGGATAGTATTGATATACAACTAGTATACTTAAGATGAGTATTAGCGTGGGAATAGAAAGGGAATAAACTTATTTATTGATATTGTTTCGTGGTATACTTCAGGGTAGTTAGGGTTTGCAAGGTTTGTAGCCCTGGCCGTTTCCACGGTAACTATACTAATAGCTCATGGGGGCCACCATTTTGAACAATAAGTGAGCCACAGAAATCTATTATTACCTCTTTATACAAGCCTCCACCAGAGGTTAGTGATAAGGGATAGCTCAAAATGACATCCTTTTGAAAGGTTTCTAATATCTTACAACTTTAATGGGGCATTGTTTAATATAAATTAAAAATATAAACAATAATAGGTTTGTATAATTTTATTTTTTAACTACCTAATTAGAATTGTGACTAGTTTTTAAGCATATACACGTTTGATTGATTTTAACAATATTACACAACATAATACCATCCAACCTTCAATGGATAGATGTGTGGAAAGTAGATAAAACAAAGTGTAGAATAAGATATACCCGGGTTTGAACGCTTATTCCGAGTTTATTGTATTCTTCCAAGCAGGAGATTCGAGACCATTTTCCTCTCCACGCCATTCAAGATGAGTCACTCACATAGGACAGTGCCTAAGGCGCATTGCTTCTAAAAGAAATACTGCCTCTTCTTCTGAAATTGAAATACATTTTAAATATTCAAACTTGTGAGTTAACGTGTTTTTTTTCCTAGCAGGTCGTCGTAGCTGGAGTTCGATATTTGTGGCAAGCATTCAGTCGTGAAATATCGTATTGACAGACCGCACAGACTACTTGTTGGGAAGGGGCAAGGGGGGAAGCGGAATCCTACATGTATTCTGTCCTGAGATTTTCTAGGATCTCCAGTATGAAACGTTCTTCCCTATTTTTTTTATTCCTTACTTCTTTGGGCTCTTCTCGAAATGGAAAGAGGGAATATCTAACTAATATACAAACAAGCACGGAGTGAAACGTTAGATGTAAATAACACTTTTTATCTGGTTTGTTTGACATATATAAAATAAAATAATGAAAGCGATTTTTTGTGAAAACTTTGCCCCTTATTTTATACAGATTGTAATTGTTACAAATACTATAAAGTTTGACTCATTTATACATATCCTAATATTTTTTTTTTTAAATTCATGGAACAACTGTTTGTGGTTCAGCTGGTTTCAGGTTGAGAATATGAGATTCTAAGATTAAATTGAAATAACAAGTTTGAAGATAGCTAAAATTGGTTACATAAAATTCCAGAAAAAATGTGTCATAAGAAAATTGTTTCATTGAAATGGTCTATATTTATAGAACGTATAATATTATGATATTTCCAAACATAAAATTTCTAACATTATAGACAAAATAATTATATGTGTAAAATTGAGGCCAATACTAATAGACTCAATATACAGAAATAATTAGTTTTTTCTCTTAACTTTGCCACAAAAGTAATAAATTAATTATTTTAGGAATTTTCTAAATTTTTAATTCAATAATAAATTTAATAAACAACCCATTCTCCTAATTTTTAAACACAGTTACTATATGTGTTACACCCCTCTCTCCAACCTTTTTCCTTACGACCATTGATAACTTAAAGGTAGAGGGAGGTTTGCAAGCTACATAGTTTATACAAAGGACATGAAATGCAAGATTTAAATAGTAATACCATAAATGGTTTATTCAAATCAAAAAACAATTAGGAAAGAAGAATTCAATTAATTACATGGTCTCAATAATCGTAATGAGTTCAGTGGAAAATCATGTTAGAAATAAACAGTCATTAGTGTAGTTCCTTAGCGAGAACTTCTCTACTGTTAGACAAATCAATCAATCAGATGGGCTAGTCTTTATGAGATAAACAACCCACAGTGTTGAAAAGTATACAAGTAAACAAATAATAAACCAGTTAATAAATTTGTAAGATTTATATAAGAGCCTTATGGGCCTTTTTATATTGTTTCAAACTCGTCTGCACTGCATCACTTAAGGCAGACTTCAAACAACTTTGTTATTTACTCAGTTTTTTATGTTCTTTTCAGTGATTTAAGCTATTTCAAGCTATTTAAATTTTCAATGCTTAAAAATTAATGTTAAATAAAACAGTAAATTTTTTTTTTAATATCTTGGCTAGTGATTTTTTTATTATATTTAAAAATTAAAAAAGTATATGTATAATTATATCATCGGATTGGCAAGCATGTTAGCTAGTTTATGTAAAAATTTGAGTTCAAGAAGTTCATAGACTAATGAGTTATTAAAATTTAAACAAACTCCTGCATTTTTCAGGAAAATAGCTTGGCACTTTTAGCACATTTTTTTGTCATTTCTCTTGGCACTCAAACAAATTTTTAAAATACGCGAGAGTTTGGCTAACAGACTTTAGTCAAACTCCCGCGGGACTACATGACCTAAACTAACAGTTTAGAAACTTCCATCTACTCGTGAATTTAAAGTTAACAAATTACTATAAACAAGGTCTAGTGAAAACATTTAAACAACGATCAAATATAAAATTAATCACTAATTAATTTTATCAGTTAAACTATTTACGTTTCGAAGTTAAATTTTATAAGTGTTCATTATAACAAAATAAACCAAAACATTTTATATGTAACATTATTTCAGAATGAAATATTAATAAACTTCTACAACACAAAAATTTATCAAAATTGTTATAATGTAAAGATCAAAACTAAACAGCTGTCTCGAGCGCCCAAATGGTGACAGACATTATATATTTTACTATTTGGCGAAGAAAATAAACACGGCTTATACAAAAGTTAAAGTTTTAAATTATAATGTTCAAAGTATACGTTGCCATAGTTAATGTTCGTAGATTATCACGGATGATCCTGGCATAGTCCTAGTCCTAGGACTATGTTCCTCCGTCCAGTGTTGGTTGAATAGACCTATTAATGATGCGATTACAGGACTTTTTTCACAGCACGGTAACAAGGTGGGGGGAAAGAACAATTCTGTCGGTGGCCTTCCATCTAGAAGGAATGGAACATGACGTGGATTGTTGATATTATTGTCCCATTTTTCATTTAGAACAGCGATTATTCAATCGGACGTCATTACTGTAGTTCTGGAACTATCCATCAGGGTGCAGGTGGGTAGAATTCTGTTGATCGTGGATAGTATGGCTAGGCGTGTCTTCAGTGTCTATTTGATTTAGTCGGGGTTGACTTCGGTGAAGGAGTCTCTGTCACTACCCGGTGTAGCTCGTCATTGTCTACACACGATATATTTGGTGAGTACAGATTCCAATATATTTCATAGATCTATTGAATTGATTTTATTGATATGAATTGTCTATTACGTTGTCTCAATTTACAGGAACTACAATAGTGAAGAGTACTATCGTAGGGTTTAGAATATTATTGAATATTATTGAATATTATTTGGAGTGGGTGGTATGATTCTTCGGCGAGTTGAGTATGAAGTTTAATATGGGGGCGAGTTCAAATGTAACTCAATGTTACATATGAACAAAGATAATATTATGATAAAATTGTGATAATTATCTGAATAGATTGATAACATGATATACGTTGTCTGGATTGTAATATACCTGATTAGAGGGGAGGGTGGGGGAGCAGAGTGAGATTCAAATCTCTGCTGGGTACATTTATAATTTTATTACCATTTTAACTCCATGCTAAGACTGATGCATTTTTTAAACAGTCTTTGTGATTAGATTGAATCTGTAGCTACAATGGTAATACATTTTT
Source organism: Timema genevievae (assembly GCA_902155825.1). Lineage (NCBI taxonomy): Eukaryota > Metazoa > Arthropoda > Insecta > Phasmatodea > Timematidae > Timema > Timema genevievae. The sequence continues at coordinate 158,119 of CABFWO010000497.1, forward strand.
TAAACGTGTGAGAGATTCTGATAATTTTGAAAACTGTAAGACAAACTATATAGCAACGATTTGCCAACTCTCGCTTCTCTACGTTTAATATTTTATGCTAATATAATTTTAACAATGCTATTTAGCTTTTATTTTCTGATCTAATTTTCTATATCAGTACATTACATAGAAAAAAAGTCAAATTTTCATTGGAAGGACTTTATCTGACAACTAGAAAAGTTACTAGATCTAATTTTTACGTCTTTATACCTTAAGTAATGAGATCTGCGGCTGCCAATTTTAATAAATAGTATCAATACCTATAAATAACAATAATAAAAAGTAAAATGCTATTAAAGTCCACAGTGAAAATTATGTTCTACTTTCCTAAATGTCCCTCTCCAAAAAACCTGATGAAACTACCTAACCACGCTCTGCTACCATGAAACTACCTTACTACTCTCTGGTAAGATGAAACTACCCTACTATTAACTCCATGCGCCTGTAAGTTTCCTCTTGAATATTGGATCTGTTGTCAAGTAAAAACCCAGCCTTGAGACCCACTGATTGAAACACATACATTACACTTTGAATTATGGTTTATTGTACAAACAGAATTATTGATATACATTCAAAACTGTTCTCCTTCTTAATCTGATCGATTCCATGCACATTGCAAGCGAGCCACATCACGAGTGACCCGGTGCCTAACGAGTCCCCTCCCACCTCGCGTGGTGCAGCTCTAGCGGCTGGTTTAGCAATTATACTCTAGTGCTGCGCCAAACAACTGCGCGGTGAAAGAAAGGGGTGGGGAGGGATCGTCACGTCAATGCTACACTGGACAGTAGCTTTACTGTAGAACGGACACATAAACCGCTTGGGTTGTCGCACACTAAGACGTCACTCTGGCTATAGTCTTGATTGCCGAAGAGAGGGAGAGATCAGGGTTCGATTCCAAGTCTGATGTAGTGAGTGTGGATTTTCATAAATTTTTTCCACGCTCCCTCCCCANTCTTATACATTTCTTCTAAATTATACATTACTTATCCCAACATCATTTTAATGTCTAGCGAATAGACCGAACGAGTAAGGAGAGGTGATGAACAAAACCAAAACACGTCAATCATTCTCTCAGCACTGATTATTAAATTGTAAAAGAGGAAACAAGAATTGTACAAATTATATATTGTCTGGTCACGCTATAAATTAAACCTGGGACTGACTATTAACTCAGTAAAAGAACATATATTGACAAGGGCAGGGTTTCATTTCTAAAAATGTTATTTCTAAAACACTCTGGCCTAATGTAGGCTATTGTAAGTGCACGGTAGGAAGAACACAATCTGACAGTTGCAAAATTTACTAAAACTTCTTCATTATATTCGAACTATATAAATAAATGTTAAGACGCAATCTCACTAATTCTCTTATTTGCATGTCATATTTTGGAAGAAGTTCAAATATAGGTTTTCAGTAAGCTACCCTTCCATAAGTAGGTTAATTCCAAAAACATTCAAATTGTGTCTAATTTGTTGTAAGTAAACTACCCTTATATTAACTTAACTTATATAAATAAAGATATGTTATAATTTATATGTTAAATGATCTCCCGATACCAATTTTGAACCAATTCCACTACCCATAACCAATTTTCCCCAAAAACAAGTATACAGCCTTATTTGTCATGTTTATGTCAAACACACCCCAGCAAAAACTACATCGTTATACCTATTTTAAAATCAATTCAAATTTTAAAAATGTATTCTTTAGTAAAAGGCCCTTAATAGAATTTTTACCCAAAACAAAGTATAAATGTATATTTATTATGTCAAACATTCCCAAGATACCAACTTACTGTAGAACCAAATCGTTAGGGCCAGTTTAAAAATATTTCAAGTTTTGAAAAATCGGTTATCAGTAAAATACTCATAAATCAGTTCAACCCCAAATTAATATATACACAATTATTTGTCATTAAGTTACTCATTTGTAACCAAACCGTTTGAGCCAGTTGCAAAACAATTCAAGTTTTGAAAAATCAGTAATCGGTTGGCTACCCATAAATGAGTTTTTGCCCTTAAAAAAGTAGACATTGATTTTTGTCATGTTAAATTTTACTAAGGAGCCCCTTCGGATCCATATCAACAGAGCCATTTGTAAAATATTTCAATTCCTTGTAAAATCCTTCATCAGTGAATCCCTTCAACGAATGTTTGTCTAAAAAACCAATTATAAAATGCTGTTTTTCATGTAAAACAAATCCTAGATATGAATTTTAAACACAATCGTTAGTGCAATTTTCAAAAAATTACTCAACGGGAAAATACATTCAATTGAAGAGCTAAGGTAGAAAATAATATATACTAGACCACTGTAGACGATGAAATCGGAATTCAATCTCCGTCAGTTGTAATGAGAGTGGTTTTTTCTAAATGGTTTTTCACTCCACCTCTACGCAAATGCGGGTGTATATCCTTTAAATTCAACATTCTTAATTGCTAAGACATTATTGTAATTAGTAGGCTATATATGCGCTGAGCCAGAACAGAAGCAGTGTTAATAATAATGTACTGTCTAATTTGAACTCCATGTTATTTCAAATTCAATGAGAACTTAAAAGAGATTTTTCAACTTGAACTCTAAAGGTAAATCTTAAGACTGCGGTAACGATAATAATATGACATAATTCTTAACATAATGTAACTATTTTTTTTTAACTTGTGGTTGTACTATCTTAATTTAAACGGTTATTTTAATTCATATTTATAGTACTTTACTCAATGTTAGTTATTTAAATAAAATATAATATGTATTTATGTGTTTGTGGGTTTGTTTAACAAGCATTTAAACAAAAGTAATGTTATACTATCGTCAGGTCTACTGTTCACAGAACTAAGTAAATTAATACTATAATAAAATGCTCCCAATATTTTACTCTAAAATAATTAATTTTGTTCTTCTAAATTGTCCATCCACCACGTTTTGACTAAATGAACTCTTGCATAGGGCTGATGTTATTATATATCTGGAAATTAATATAGTTCGTGTTTTTATATGGTTGGTAAGATCTCAATTTTGAATGTTACGATGTGTTGTTTTAATCGAGTTTCTTCCTCCAGTTTATAGAGCGAATCGTAACAAGGGTTAATTAAAAGTCCCCTGGTGTAGAAACTGGCTTGGACGTCAGGCACTACATTTACGACGACGTGTAATATTACTGGAGTATCTCTTGCTTGTTATTATTGCGTGAAATATGGGGTCAAGCATGTGCTTTATTCGCGCAACATTAATGGTCGTATCTACTGGAGCTACTAGATGGAACTACCCCAAATAAATTGGTCAGCTCATAAAAAAGATTATATCTCATGAAACCGTAGCATTGTGCTGTTAATAATTTTTAATGGATATAAAAACTTAATAAGCTTGGAAAAAAACTTAAATGTGTCAGAACCATTAGATAGTAAACACATTATCGATTTAATTTTATTTTCTAGCCATAATTATCCAAAATTTACAATTTAGAATTTATTTCAGATAATTTACACAATTTTTTTTCTTAACACGTCTTACTACACATTCGGGCTTTACATTTATGTATTAATTAGGCGAATGGTTTTATAGATGAGGAAGGTTATCTTTATATAAAG
>CABFWO010000497.1:174177-219380 GCA_902155825.1 Timema genevievae
ACCCTTGTGGAAGACATTAAACTGTTTGAAATGCTCTTAGGTGGACAAAGATGCGCCTCTTTTCTCATTGATTATATATCATTGTATATTATTTTATGCGTGTTCTTATGTGGAGTGGTGATGATACAATGTACATTATTCCGTTCAGAAATCTTACGAGTTTATAGAAAGAGAGAGAAAGTCTATGCGGTGTGCCGTACCATTTATTTTTCTTAGTTATATCTCGTAAATAGTGGCTCTCAAAGCTAGTAAAGCTCTCTATGTGTCTGCAAATACTGTCTTTAATCTCATATGACATTTTGTTGTGACCACCTTGAATTTTTGAGGTTGCATTAATGGCATCACCCTGGATTTATTGTGCTTCCTTAGGTACACATCTTTCTGTTATTGATAATGTATTTTTGAATATGACTTTGCAAGCAGGAAATGATTTTTCATTAATGACTAAGTTATGAATGTATTAAAACTTTTGTCTTCCATTTTGGTTACTGTTACGGAGTCAGCACTCCTCCTATGTCTTAGCGGTTATGTTCATTCCAACAAACATTTTTTTATGTTCCCATGTCATATCAGGGCTCTAAAACATTTTATGAATACCTATTATTATAATTTCACTAATTGTATTCTTAGAGCCTTGCCTATACTGGAAATTTGACCTAGACATATTTCTTTATAACTTTACCAAACTTTGAAATGTAGGAATTCCCACCAAGCCGCTTTTTCTTCAATTTTCAGGTTGACGTGTGCGTCTGCTACCGTTCCTTACGTCGTGACAGCTGACATGTCAGGAGCTTTAGCTAGATTTTCATTAAAGCCACTAGCTCCAACCTCTGGCTGAATATTTTCTCTCATGTCATTGTTTTTAGGTGAACCTATCCATAGACTAATTCTCTTTTTCACTGTGGTTTCTTCCTGACTCATCACTATCTGAATTTTCTCCCGAGGATGGAATAAAGTCGAGATCCAAACAAGTGTTGTCACTGTAAGTATTTTCGGGTGTAATTGCTCTTAGTAATGATTCTATAATGCTGCTACCCTTTGAATAAATTATGTTTGGATCATCCTTGCTATTTCAATAAGTAGGCTTAGGCACATTTTAGGTATAAGTGATTGTTTGAGCATTTGGTGATATTACTATAAACCTCATTAATATTAGACTTTACAGTCATATCTGTAATATTTTAATTGAAAGGCAGTGTAATGACAATAATTTTATCTCCAAAGTTGGTAATATCATTTTCTTCAAGATAAACAATGGTTTCATAAGCAAACACATTGGTTTCATTTGCAATATCTATTTCTGTTTCAACAATGAAATTTTCATTAGAAAGCACATCAGTCATTGCTAACGGATTAATTAACTTCATTTTAAAATTTATAAGCTACATCAATAACTACATCTCTTTCAGTCCTACTTTTATTTTACTCACAACCACAATTAGATATATCAGTCAGGTTTGCATAAAAACTAGTATTTGTAGTAGCAACCACGCTTGCCTTTGAGTCACTACTTCGAATATCTATTTGATTAGATTCAACAGTTGAGAGGTGTCTTAATCCATCTCTACTTTCTCTAGAATAGGTATTAATGAAACATAAAACAGTCAAATTTCCAGTAAATTTGATTAAAAAAATAAATTTGCGTCTAGGCTAGTTGATTGACTAACTATTCAAATCAAATATTGCAGCTTTTCTTCTATAGTGCACATTAATATTGGGTGGGCTAAGCTTAAGTAAAGGCCTTAACTTTGCTCAAATAAAGACTATATTATTAATATTAGGCCCTTCTGTATAGGAAGAGTGCAATAATTATTATATTGTACAGGTAAACTTGCGTTTTAATGATGATAGTGGATAAATAAATAGCAATCACAGCCCATTAATTTCTCATCTAGCCCTCTCCCTCTATACTATCTGCATTCTCAATCTAAAATATAACCTAAACACAATCATTAAATTCATAATTATATAATTGAGGTAATGAAAATATAAACTTAGTTCCTACAATAAGTCCTCTTTTTGCCAATTTCAAAACCCTTTTTGTTCTTTTGTGGAACATTATTAATAAATAATAATAATTATTTTAAACAACATTTTTGTTAAGTTCCCCTATGCAAGACAAATTATTAATAATTGGATGGAAGTCACAGACAAGCTAATAACTATTTCGTATTGTCGACTTCCATCTATTTTTCTCTTTTTTCAGGACTACCATAATTGAGACAATAACAATCACACATCACACATGTTAATTGGGTGTATGTGGATAGCCATAATATGCTGTCTGTACTATGTATAAAACTCATTAGAGAAAAAATGATGGATAAAAACAACCAACTTGCAATGTTAAGTTTATGTGACTTTCGTCTTTGGCAAAGTGGACTTCTCACTTATTATTATTATCACAGACATGACTTCCGTCGTTTGTTATCTAATAAAGCAAAGATAACCGTTTCCATTACCATTTTTTTAGATCTCCGAATGTGTAAAAATGGACTTTTATTTTGTTTCTCTGATATACAGAGGAAATAATGAGTATCTGGGAGTATTTTTTCATGGTAAATAAAAATATATTTAATTTTTTACAAATATAAATAAAGAGTAGTTCACAAATAACTTATTTTTGAAAATTTTTTCCAAGCTATTCTACACTGTAAGTAAAAGTTTGTAATATTGGGTCATACCATTTATTTTATATGATGTTCCCACAAGAAGATATTTAATATCTTCTTATCCAAAGAAACCAGTACATTTCTTATATTTCATTGATGTCTTTGAATACACTTTTGATTTATAAGATTACTTATCACTATGTAGAAGTGTAAGATAAATATAAACACTTATAACTGCAATACTTAGTTCACAAACAAAACTCTTACACAAACAATACAATTAAAACACTTGAGATAGCAGCGTCAATTATTGCATGAATGGATATTTAATTTAACATAAATGGTAAATAGCCTAAGGAATATAAAAGGTGACAATTTGATTTAAATAAGCATTCTTTTGGAACTGAGCTAGTGCATGTATGACAAAATTGTGTTAACATTTGCAAAACGATCCTTCAATTAAATGTAAGTAATGTTTATTTTTCACTTGAAAATATATATAAAATTCCTTTAATGTCACCATACCGGTATCTCCAATTTTAAAGGTTTAAATATTAATCTATCGCTCTTATTTTACAACGCTTTAAACTAAATCTAATAATTTACGAATATTATTCATAGAAATAGTATTTTTGTTTGTAACATTTTGGGGCAGATCATGTATAAATGTTAAAGTACACTAAAATATATTTAACAAACTGTTTACGCATCGACGTTCTGTTTTTGATATATCTTGAAATAAATAATTATTTATAATAAAATAAAGAAAAGCGACTAAGCAAAAGTACTTAACATATTATTACTGATAAAAAATAATATTAAAATCAAACATGACATTTAATATATGTATATAACATTGTCTTACTACCGGTTCAGGCTATACGCATATGTACTGATTACGCTAGTAAGTAAGGAATGAGGAAGATTGAATTTAGAGGAAGTGTACTCTTATATACGTAGAGGGAGAGTGGAAAACCATTTAGAGAAAAACCACCCTCAGTACAACCAGCCGGGAATCGAACCCCAATCTCCCTGTCATCGAGAGTCTAGTCTATTGTGAGAGTTAGCTTTAGACCATTCGTCTAACAAAGCAAGTATCACAAATGTTCAATTTAGAAAATATAGGACAGATACAAACGTTTACTTTTTCCCTTACTTACTGCATCTTATCGACCATCCGTGCGTTATTAATTTTAATTAGGCCTACTCTAATGAAGTAGGCATAAGGAACGAATAATTTTTATTGAGGAAGGAATTCAAGAATTTGATTAGAGTGGATTATTTGAGAAATGTCAGAAGATAGACTAGTCCGAGTAGATACAATTAAAGATTTTGATTAGAGTGGTTTGTTTAAGAAATGTCAGAAGATAGACTAGTTCGAGTAGATACAATTAAAGATTTTGATTAGAGTGGTTTGTTTAAGAAATGTCGGATGATAGACTAGTCCGAGTAGATACAATTAAAGATTTTGATTAGAGTGGTTTGTTTAAGAAATGTCAGAAGATAGACTAGTTCGAGTAAGATACAATTCAAGATTTTGATTAGAGTGGTTTGTTTAAGAAATGTCGGATGATAGACTAGTCCGAATAGATACAATTCAAGATTTTGATTATAGTGGTTTGTTTAAGATATGTTAGAAGATAGACTAGTTCGAGTAGATACAATTCAAGATTTTGATTAGAGTGGTTTGTTTAAGAAATGTCAGAAGATAGACTAGTCCGAATAGATACAATTAATGATTTTGATTAGAGTGGTTTGTTTGTTTGAGAAATGACAAAAGATAAACTGTTCCGGATGAGCATAATTCAGCTCAACCTGTATGATTTATGCCTTTATTATATATTTTGTAGTGTATTACAATAATTTCCTGATTTTGAACTGGTTGTGTAGTATTCACTAGCTTTTAAAACTTGAGCTAGTTTTACAGTTATGTGTTAATATTATTTGTTTAGGACACGTTATGCCTTGTATGCTTGGTTTACTTTCATTGAATAATTTTAATAAATAGTCATTTGTTTTAACCCTGTGGTCACATGGATAGAGACTTCCATCTAGTTTATATTATTTGTTGGTGCTGGAAGTGTCGAGGTTTTAATCCCCGGTCAAGGGCATTAAGACTTTTTTTAATAATTTTTTTTCCACTCTATCTCCACACAAATATGGTTACACGTCCTCTTAATCCTAACTTCCTTATCCTTACTCTTATTTTTAATCTTAGCTTACTACCCGTTCGATATGTGCGCACAAATATATTAACTACGCAATCGGGATAGAGATGAGTGAGGAATATTTTTGATCAAGTGTACCGAAATTCGAATGGAAAGTGAGTGAAAATAAATTTAAAAAAATTCCTAGTACACCCAACTGAGATTAGAATCCCGACCTTCCCGTCAATATATATAGGATTAAGTGATATCTTAGACCACCTGCACATTGGTGTAAGTCCTAACTTGTTAATAGTACAATGTGAGTAACCCAAATAAAAATTATAAAACGGAGCAAAAATATAAATTAAAGCAACATTATTTTTTATTTTCCTACTACTGTCTATAGTCACACATCGCCATGTTGAGCCTCACGCACCATCTTGTCATGCTGATGATTTTCTTGATCACCATCAATATCATCACTTCAATGCCCCAGGAGAAGTTCGCCGAGCAGCTACTTAACGACAACTATTACTTCTACGAAGGAGTTGGCTATTACAAGCCCTATACCACTGCTAAGGGGTGGTCCGACGCCCAGAACAATTGCATACAAGAGGGAGGTGAACTCCTCATCATCAACTCCGTCAAAGAAGCCGCGGCAGTCAAGATGTTGATGGACATTTACGATTTGGAAAAAGTTTACTCCGGCTTCCACAGTATTTGGTCCGATGGAAAATTCGTCACAGTTTACGGTTAGCTTCACGTAAACCTGTTTAGAATGTAATCTTCCAACAAAGCGTGTACGCTTAAATATTTGTTCTTGATTTTACTTTTGGAAGGGTATTGAGGCTTGCAATCCAGCTCTGACTTATCATATAAGTATTTTGGTAGAGAATGTTAAAATTAATGGTACGACACAATCGAATAAACTTTAACATATTGTGTATTATAGCTAAAAAAAAGTTTATTTAGTAAAATACACTTACATATGTTATATCTATAAAAACCAACACATCGTATTTTTAATAACAGTAAAAACTCTTTATTTATAAACTTAAAATAAAATTGTTCAAATAACAAATTTCAAATTTTCAAAAATATATTACTCGTAAACCACCCTTAAATTATTTTTAATTTGTAAAATTAAAAACATATGTTTATTTATCATAAAAAAACTATTTCCAGATATCCATTTTGAAGTCAATCTTTAAGGACAATTAAAAAAAAAATTTTTTCTATAATTTGTCTTAAGTAAACCACCACTAAATTAATTTATTTTAGACAATTAAAGACATATTATTAATTATCATATAAAATAGTCCCACGATATTTATTTTGAACAAAATTTGTATAGAAATTTTCAAAAATATTAAATATTTACGTTCCCTTACGTATCAAAGTTTTAAAATGGATTTAGTGTTCTTTAAAAAACGTCAAAGATGTTATTTTTTTATAAAAAATTACACTCTATATATCATATAAAGACAGGTAAAAATACGCAATGGGGAAAAAATGAAACCTTGTCCAGGAAGTCCGCATTTAATTACGCTAATTACACAATAATCGTGATTTAAGTCCATGTGCCTACCGGGATCTTGGGATCTTTATTTTAGAGAGTGGATAAACACTGTGACCTCATAATTAAATGTGTAGCGAGTAACTTATAATTTAAGGTTAACCAATTTCAAGACACATAAGTTTTATTCTTGCAAAAAAAATTAAGGCTCTATGAGAAATTGTTGGTAGACATTACTTTGCTGCCTTAGGTTCCAAATTAAATTAAGATATCTAAATGTAATTCAAACTTAAAAATTATGATTTAAAACTGTAAATACCATCTACTAAAGAATTAAAACATTACCGATATTTGTTTGTCTTGGAACGCCTTCAGTTTTTAACCAGTTTGAACCAAATTTGTCACAATTGTAAGGGGCACATAAGAGACGAGTTTATAAAAGGGTAACACATTATTAGTATTCTCAGGTTTTGCTAGAGACTGTAAGGTTTTAAATTTAAATATTTATTTAATGACATAAACGCTGGTAGAATCTTTTTTCAATAATATTTTAGGCGTTGACAATCATAAACACCGGAACTATGGGCCAGGGAGGAGGGAGTGGCGCATGGATACATTGCTCCTACCTAATCTCTTGCTAGGGAGACAGGAAGGACATTTTTAGAAAAAAAAATTGTGAATCGATTTTTTTATGTTTCTCGTGACCATTAATATTGAAAAAGTTTGATTTGTCTTATCCTTTATCTGCATGTTTTAATATTTCTTAACATACACACGTGAGTCCAACGAGTCCCTATTATATTGTTTTGTATTTATGTTGGTGAAAGGAAAATGAGTGGATTCTATTCATAAGTAAAGCTTTAATTCAAAGAAAGCTTTGATGTCTTTATCAATCAAATATTTACTCTAAATTGGAAATAGTGACGATCTACTAATTATTATATTAATAATATTTGGATCTTAGTAATTACAAAATATTGCTTTTATAAAGCTGTGAAAAAAATTCTTTACTTCTTTTTTATTTTCCTTCATTTATTTTTTTATTCAACTTTATCAATACTTTTACTCAGCTTTCCAACTTTAACAAGTTTTATAACCAATCATAGATAAGATATTTTACTTGTTGGACGGGACAGTTTCAGAACTCGCATTTCTGATTGGTTATGTATGGGTGGAGCGATGGGTCTGGAACGGGAGGACAGATAAAGAACCACTTGAATAAATAAAACTAGCAGTCATGATTTATAAAACTGAAACTATTAACTGGAGGCCTCATTGTGCTGACAACATGACACCATTTACCCCCATATGTTTACAATACCATCGCTAACGGGGGCGGCCACACGGTTGGTCTAACTTGAATGCGGGCTTACAACATGGAGTTTTATGGAAAATACCACCATTAAGAAAAATTTCCAAGTATTGTAATATTAAATAAATTTTAAAGTAAGGCAAAGCATTGTGAAAGCATAATAAGTATTAATCCCAGCCTTTGGAGTTGTGAACGATCTATTTGATGAGAAATGTACACCAATAGGTTCATACACCGTCAGTACACCAGACCGGGATGAGAACCCTGATTTATCTGTCATTGGCAGTCAAGTACATTGCGAAAGTGACTCTTTAAAACATTATAAATTGTTAGTTAATTGCGTTTAAATTTTTCTTAATTTCTATGTAAACATAAGGGTAAATTAAGGTTAACTCTAAAATGTTAGGTAGAGATAAGTTTTACCCCACAACTTGTCCAGGATATACGTATTTAATTACACCAATTGAGTTGGGTTTATGAGGCTAGAAATTAGAGTAAATTAATCCTAATTTACCATTTTTTACCTAACATTGCTCAACATGAACATAACGTCTGCCCCTCCCCCCTTTTACCTAACTGGTCACCCCCATTACTAGTAAATGTTTGGTTTCCAGGCCTACCTTTGAAAACGACAGGGTACGAGGTTTGGTCAAGTGAAGAAACCAATGACCCAAAGAGTGGACTTTGCGGTGCAGTAGACCGTCAGGGGAAACTGTTAACCCTACCGTGTAGCGAGAAGACTCCTTTCATCTGCGAGCAACAGTTGTGGTGAGAGAAAACAATCACTTTATAGGGGGAACTAAATAGTGGAGGTAAGCCATACACTGACTGTACTTGTTTTGCTATTGCTACTACAGTAGCCCCATGGCTTCTTTGGTGCTGACTGACAGCTCACTGCTGACGGCTGACGGCTTTGAAAAGCTACCAGACCAAACTATGTATCCCTACGCCAAACCATATGATCTGCAAAAAACATATGTTTAGCAGCTGTCACTTCTGACAGTCAACATTTAGGTATATACCTAAATGTTGACTGTCAGAAGTCAGCTGTGAACTGTGAACTGTCAGTCAGCACCAAAGAAGCCATGGAGGCTACTGTACCATGGATGAGACCTGTGGCAGTGATGTCATTTTACCTTCTACAACTACGCAGACGTAGTACTAAGAGATACAGCGTGCGTCACCACCCCTACACTGAATCTCTCTGGTTATGACGTTCGTTATTTGAGGACGATATGTTTCAGGTTGAGGTTCATATAGTACGTTCTCTTATTAATATATTGAACACTATGTTAATAAACGACTTATTATAAGGATAAGCCGCATTTACACGGTTCATTTTGAATGATCATCAAGGAAGAATCATCCGAGGTGAATTCAATAGCCATTCATTTTATGGTTACATTGTATTATTGATAGTGAAATACTCAGTTAATTTCAAAGTGAATGGTGAAAAGTGAATTTGTTCTTCTTAGGATTGAAATAGTTTGTGACTATCTTTTATATAAATGCAGACACTTTGTGGAAAAAAAAAATAGACGTCGGTGGATAGATCCATGGGTAATTTGACTAGGAGAATCAGTAAGTTTATCAAACGAATGGGCTGCAGAAGGTCAAGATATATTCAAAAATCATTTTAGAATACCGTAATCTCATTTTTCTATTTAAAAACGATTGGTTTGAATACAGGTTTTAATGTTAAAAACGGCACAACCACATTTCACCGACTACGATCAATGAAACACTGCCGTGAGAGAATGTTCACACAGTTCACTTTGAATGTTTCAGCCGCGAGTATTCATCCATGGTGAGCGAGAGTAGAACCTAATCCTAGTTTGTTCATCTTAGATGATCATCTTCAATGGTTGATTGTTTCCATGGTTCACTCCTCTTTCACTTTGGTGATTCATCCGTAATGAACATCTAAAGTGAACCTTGTATGTGCGGCTTTAGGAATTGGGGGGATAGCCTAGAGGAAATCAATCTGCATTAACGGGGTGAGGGCCACGATGTTAGCTCCCTGAGGAAAAACTACTTACAGTACCCCTGGTCTAGTTTTGAATCTCAAACTTCCCGTTAACAGCAATCCTATATATTGCGAGTTTTATACCTTATACCGTTTGACCTTTGGTGTAAGTTTTGCTCCTGTTGGTTGTGGAGCTCATGTTCCCGGAACAGATCTATCTGATTTCCAAACCCTTCATCTCTGACAAGACGTGTATTAATCCCAACTTGTGAATGTGAAGAATGCCAGGCCTCCACCGTGGTTCGGATCCCACGTTAAGCTTTTGGTCCTCCATTTCATCTCACAATCACCCTACCATTGCACATTAGCATAATCCGAACGGGTAGTAAGACGTGGTGCTAATAATAATAATAATAATAATAATAATAATAATAATAATAATAATAATAATAATAAATAATACACTAGAAGGTGTAAAGATCTAAGGTGCTGACCTGAGCAGCCACAATAGCAACTGATATGTAACTGTGCGTTATACAAAGAAAACTGCTACTCTTTGATTCATATCTGAAGAAAATTTTATGACATTTAGGTACTAAAAGTTACAAAAAAAAATATAGGAATACTCGTTGGATTCATGGGATCTTTATTTACTTTATTTTACTGTTACTTTTGATAAAATTAATATTTTCGATTCCTGTAAAGTAGCACTACTAGTATAGTCAAATGTTATCAATAGTGGCCGCTTTTTGTAATTGTGTTTTCTAAAATGACCATCATATTAAAAGTGGATCGTAAACTAAAGATATGTTTATCTTTAGTTCGTTTTCTCAGTATTGTGCTAATAACTGCCCGCTAGGAAGATTTGGTTGCAAATTACACATATTATCTAAGGATAGAGACGGATGGTGGCGGATTTTAAGGAAATGGATTAACATTTACATAGAGAGATGATGGAAAACTATCAGTAATACATAAGGTTGGGATTGAGCCTAGGTTTCTAGAGTCGGGATGAGTTCAAGTCTCTAAATCAATGTTTACTATTACCTGCTTTGGTGGCCACATGGTCTAGGGCGCTATTCTAGTGGTAGACTAGACTCCTAATGATGGGAAGATCAAGGTTGGGTGTACTGAGGGTGGTTTTCCCAAAATGGGTTTTCACTCTACTTCCACGCAAATGTGAGTACACTTCCTCTGATAGTACCTTCTTGATCCCTAAAACCATAAGCGTATAACCCGAATGGGTAGTAAGACATGGTACTAATGAGAATAATATATATTATTTATTAATATGTTTTAAATATTGTCACTTTAATAATGTTGCAATACAACTGAACTTTGATGACATTTTTACTAAATTAAATTCAAAGAAACAAACTTCAAAGTTGATTCTTTAGTTCTAAAATATCTTGAAATGGTTTATTCAAATAATTTACTCTCCTCGCCCACTCAGGACAACATTTACTCCCCAATAAAAATATTATATATTTTCCCTAGGCTTGCCTATTTCTTTGGCTATTTATTTTCCTTACCATATGAAATTCTCTTTTGTTGCTTGTGCCTTTAAAGTTTCCAATTAAGTTTCATTTCAAAGAATACTTCAAAGGGCTACGAGTGAAGTATTAAATTTGTATGAATATTGTATATTATAATATTATTTCTACTGATTGAAAATAAAAAACATACTGATAGTAGTTATTTTTAACTAGGACTGTACAAATAAGGTGTATAGAAGGCTGTGCTTCACCATCCATTTAGAAAGAGAGTAAAACACCATTATTTAGATAAAAATAAAACATTTTTGTGCAAGCAGTCAGGATGCCTACTTTCTAGCCAAGAGTCAGGAACTCTATTTATGCGGTCAAAAATTTATATTTTTTACGGTTAATACTCAAACTTTAAGGTGGGGTGCTAGTGAGCGCCAGTTTAGTGCATTAATTTTGCAGTTTTTATAGCATTAACATTTTTTTGCAAAAATAGATAAAATATTTCTTCTATAGAAACATAGAGTTTAGCTTTCTGCACATGCTAATCTCAAGAGTTCTTGAATATCTCTCATGAGCATAACGGCATTTGGTGACAAACTTTTTAAATGAAGAGAAAAAGGTGTCACTTAATTCCAGGACACCCTTGATAGATATTAAAGAACTGTTGAGATTATCATGTGCGGAAAACTAAACTCTATGTTTCTATAGAAGAAATATTTAATTTATTTTGACCAAATAAATGTTTATGCTATAAAAACTTCGAAAATACTGCCCTAAACTCACGCCCACTAGCACCCCATCTTAAGCAGTTTCCCAGTCATGTATTATTTTTGGGGTGGGGGCTGGGGAAGGCATATATATATTTATACAAACTATTCTATTTCGGTACTTCCCCAGTTGGGAACTTTAATTTTTATACGTATAATTTAAATATAAAATAATCCTAATATTACATTTAGCCTATTTATTCGACGCATCTTCAGTGGTCTACTGTCCATAACTTATTTTAAGTCCCCTCCCTTTACTTTCCCCCTTTGAGTACAATATTGGTGGGTTCCCATCAAAGATTTCTACTAACATTGGGCTACCACGGGGTCAAATGTACTACTCCCAACCACAGCATCAATCGTGTTCTTAATTAGTGGGAGCTATTGGTCGAGAGGCCCTCTATCATTCACGATCTATATCAGCGGTGGTCGTATATTACCCGCCTGGATCTATAACTGACTCCTTCTGGCGTGTACACTACACAGTCATCTGAACGTAGAGCAGGTCCAGATACGTTCGTTGTGACACAGTGAAACCACGGCAGAGAAAATACACATTAAGAACTGCCATAGTCGTGGGCTACGACTGGTGAATATATCCAGGCAAATATACGGTCGTACAATTGATCCTGTAAGAACCCAGCTTAAAGGTCACTTCATCGAACAAATGGGTGCACTTATATTTCTGACCTCTTGGGTGTTCCTAACTACTGATTTATGTATCTAAGTATTTCATTACATCTGGAACTACATTCTAAACCACGAACAGTTAAATTTACAATAGTCAAGAGTAGTAAGTGGGAGGCACCCAAGTGTCCAGAGCCATGGGTGCAGAGATGGGTGAAGGGTGTCCAGAATTAAGAATCCTTTTATTCATTTATTTTCCAGTGAATCTCTGTAAAATTTCAAGGCTTTCGCAGATAATACGTGTTTAATTCTCTTCTCTGACTCCTCCCAGGACCAAGTACCTGTATTTCCAAGATGTGGGCTACTACAAGATGTACGAAGGGGTGACTGGAGGATGGGTGGGCGCCTATGAGACGTGCGAGAGGGACGGCGCCCATCTCGTCATCATCAACTCAAAGAAGGAAGCAGAGGTCGTTACTAAGATCATCCACAGCTATGCGGATTCAAAGAATACTATTTTCTATGTCGGTTTCCATATGATATACGACACCCTGGCCTTCAATCCTGACAGGACCTTCCTGACCGTTCAAGGTAAGGTCCACAGTTCCGACTATAGTCTTCTGATACTTACACATTAACTCCTGTTATTTTTGGTGCTAGGTCTTACTACCCATCCATCCGGTCTATCCGCACTTTAATTACACCAGTAATGTTGGGATGAGAAAAGTATTATTTAGATACATATACATATACATACGTATTTATATAAAAGAGAAGTTCCAAGCAACCTATAGAAAACATCATCTATAAATCAGGCCAGGATTCTAGCTCTGACTCCTCTTCATTGGAAAATCAGATAAGTACACCTTCGTATCCAACGTTACGGGCATTAGTTCCTAGAGCTGTGGGAGAACCCTACGACTACTTTGAAAAAAAATAATATTTAACGTGTAATTTCTGAAACAACTTATTAAAAACCTAATTTACTAATCTTCAAATTGTTGGCCTTGCCAGTATTAAAACTACTAAAACATATTTGTTCCACATTTCATAGAGCTGAATTGTCAAGGCTACACCTACATCGTTTGAACTATTTTTACTGTTTTATATTTTATATAAAAAACTACTCTGCTTTCTTAAACTAACCGTTCATAGTTTTAAGCAAAATTTTATTAGAAAAATTCAAAAATATTTGAATATTTTAACTCACACATTTATTCCCTTTTTAGGAATTTGATAATATCGCTTCAGCACAAACGCCAAATTGGTTGATATAACCATGACAAAAATGGTGAAAGATTTCCAAAAATATTTTTCTCTAGAATTAGAACTAGAAAGTACAGACATTAAAACAAATGATGTGTTGTGTAACATTAAAACTAAATTGAATGTGGTGTATAGCGTTAAAACTAAATTGAATGTGGAAGGCGCAGCTTAATCTTATAAATTCTATCGGTCACTGGTTTGAACCGGAGCAAATTGATTTAAATCAAACAATGAATTATGTAGAGCTCTAGTTACGAGAAAATTCAAGAGCTAGCTCACTATCAAGAGTATCGTTGGGAGGATCTAAAAGTACTGGTTTAAAAACATTTTATAGATGGTATCTAGAGACCAGAATTTGAATTATGTTTGCGAATGGACTATATCCCGAAAAAATATTTTATTACTAGACCAGTATTTTGAATATCTTATCTGAGAACTAATTAAGTGGCATGATGCCTTCTGTATTTATTTTACAATGGGCAGAGAATAATTAAACAGGGCTGCTTTATTAAAAGTTTATAGGCCTTCAATAAAAAAAAGACGCACCAGTAGGCAGGTGGACATGTCATTCTTGTTCAGTCTGGCTTTCTGGTGACGTAGAGTTCACGTTTTGAATCTGAGGTATTTTTTCATATGTTTTATAACACTCCTCGAAAAGGTTAAACACAGCAAGCGCACGAATGTAATCGTCGAGTTTACCAAAGAACCGCAATTCGGCATACATCCAAATAAATACAATTATAAAATCTATTCTTAAATAATCAGTATGTTAAACATATTTGAGGTTATAGTTTAAATTACACATTGTAATTTGAAATTAAATTTAATACTTTGAATTTTTTTTATGTTTATAGAATGAGCATACATTCTTAATTTAAGAGTTGAATACATCCATTTATTTTTTGAAATAGCAGGTTGTTTATCCACCAGATGACTCATTCGAAGTGTAGAGAAATTTAAGAAAAAGTACGATAATATCAACACTCAAAATTTGATGGTTTAAATCTATAAAAAAAATGACACACATAATGACCTCAGATTACTATAGAATGACTTCAAATTTACATAAAAAAACTACCTAAAATTACGAAGAAGAATTCATAATGTATGCATACGACTAAATCAAACACTAAATTAAAACTGTATATTTAATGAAAAGCCTTTAACAACTAAGTTCTTTCATTCTACAAATTATGATATTCATTTACAAATATATGTTTTAGAAGAGTAAGCTATCCTTTACCAATGCAAACCTCTCTAGCATAGATGCAGTGTTTCATTAAATATGACGTGTATTTTACAACTATACAAACAAAGAGGGTACAAAGTTGTTTACCTACATACATATCTTCTTATTTAGACAACTAAATGGTGAACACATATATATTTTAGTATTTTATCTTATTAGAAGTATAGATAATATTTAAAAATACACCTATTCATTATAATTGGCTAAATATTATCCAAAAATGCTTTAAATTGAACCAAAAATGACACAAATATATAACAAATTTCACTTAAAATCTAAAATACAAAAAAATGTATGTGTAAAAAACTCTTCCAAAACCAGGAAATCATGAACAAAATTTATTTTTGTCTATGAAATAAAAACAAATATTAAAATTAATAAAAATCTGTGGCCTATATACTATTTATTATTATTATTATTATTATTATTATTATTATTATTATTATTAAGGAAGGGCTAGGTCTTTTTTTAGGTCACTTCATTTTACAGCCAGAGGGGGTTTAAGTCCCTAGAAATTTTTCTCAGTTCTCATTCATCTAAATATTTTCTAAAATTAATACATACAATGGGATGAATAGGGATGAATACTATTTAGTTAAATAACTATGATAATTAAAATGGAAGATTAATAAATATGGTATTTTGGAGGAAACCAAATTGCCTTTGATAAGTTTGTGGATTAAGTGGAATTTTGAACATAAAAATGAAAACTTAAATAATAAAACGTTTGACAATCTGTAAAAATCTATAGCCGACACCCCAAGTATTATATCAGTAGAGCCCCGTAAAAATGGTGAGACGCGATAAAGCGAAAAGTGCCGTACAAAGATGGATTCAAGTACTTTTTCCTTTGATAGTTTTTAGATGTGATTTACAATGTTTTTAAAAAGCGAAACAGAACGAAATTGTCTTGTTACACGAAATACTTCTATAAAACGAAATAACACCACTTTTAAAAAATCTTTAAATAAACACGAAATTAAGAAGATATTTAGCAGAAATTTTGACCATTCTCTAATTTGATTAGTATTTTGTTGTAGTATAAGCTAACTTTAGGTCACAAAATTTTGAAATTTGCAGACAAACTTCACAAAAAATTTTAAAGCAAATATATAAGGTTTCAATAATAAATTTTAATGTTGTATTCATTGTCTCAAGATGTAAATAATAATAAAACACCTCAGATAACATCTAATTTTTGAATAACACGAAATAACACCGAGAAGTGAGATTTAAAAAACTAAATTTAACTAAAAATAAAACCTTTTTTTAAGGGGCTCTAATTATTAGTATTACTATTGCTAAGACATTTTGTTTTTTCCAGGAATCTAATCAACAAAATTCCTTCAGTAAGTTGCTTGTGTTTCTCCTATTTTCAAAGGAATAGCACCTCATGAAGTTTGGCCACACTACGCGTCTTGCGTGCTGGACCAATAATTACTTCTCCAAACTTACGCTTTATGTTTTACTCCAGTTACCCTCATCGGTGGGCACGCGTACCTAATCTGGTGGGATTTTATTAGGGTGGTTTATGCTGAATGGTTTCCCAATTTTTGTTCCCTACAAATGCGGGTACATTTCCTTTGAATTCTATGCCAAATTTGCGTAGAAGTGCCCACACGTGTAGTAAGACACAGTTGTATCTTTTCCCCCCCTAGGTCAGTCGTTGAACCACTCCGGTTATAACATCTGGGGCTGTGAGAGAACTCCTACAGAGAACTACCACTGTGGCTCCGTGGACAGAGAGGCCAAGTTCGACATCCACTCGTGCAATTTATCGATTCCATTCATCTGCGAGCATGAGCTCTGATCTCACTTCGATGGAATCAACATATTATAAAGGCAGAGAGGTTGGTTAAATCAACAGGATAACCAAAACTGAGATATAACGTTGAACATTAATATTATATATAATAATTATTATTACTATTATATTTAATTTCAAAGGTGTGGGAACACTTGATCAAATATCATAAATCATTGTAAAATTATTAATAAAATAACATAATTAAATTAATTTTTTGAAACCAAGCTATCTTTTTTTTTTCCTGTTGAAACCTACTTTGCATTAATATAATAAATATTTATATTATTTTTACCAGCACAGAGCAAAAACCATATATCCTCTAGAAATTCATGCTCATGTCAGTAAAGGTTTATATAATGACTACATTAATTACTTCAGATACTTAATTTACGTTAATTACTATCAAATAATTTGTATTGTATCAGTTAAGTTCGATTAATTAAGTTATATATATCGCCTAAGTTAGCCTTATAAACTAAATTTTTAAATTAAATTAATTTAATGTTCTGAAATTGGTTACTCAAACTATGTTGTTTTAGTAGAGTAATTTTAGTAAACTCACTAAAGATAAGTTACTAAAAAAGGTAACTAAATTTAATTTGCAAAGTTTAAGTTAGTATATTTAAGTTATTAATACATATCAGATAAGATATTTACATATTTAAACCAATGAAATAAAATGATTTAAATAAAATGGAAATTCTCAAGTCTACTACTTATAGCCAAAAGAAATAAGATTAATAATATAAGGAGCGTACGTAGAACAGCAATTAAATTTATTGGTACACTTCTTTAGTCAATTAAACAATATAAATTAAGGATATAACAAGGAATTAATCTATCCAAAGAGAAATTGTAAACTCAAGAAATTAAATCAATTAAGACAGGCAAATAACATTCCAAAAAGATCACCTCAGAGTTTGTTAAAAACAAAATTAACTACCATAAATAGGTGAAACATTAGATCTGTATGAGATACTATAAATAATTAACTAATATGCTATAAAAATTGTAAATTGTCAAATGACTATATTGGAGCCGTTAGTACTACAACTAAATATTAAACAACAACCCATCACTTGAATGATCAATTATATCAGTAACATCCCAAAAAATGTTGACAAGGAATGTTTAAACAATAACAATAACAAAGTGATTGATAGAAAGTGAACTAATTGACTAGATACATGTTTGTGAAATTTCTACATATAAAAACTGATGACAGTATAAATACAACATGAACAATATTAAAATTAAAACTGAGCTATAACCAAATAACATAGTTCAAAAAAATTACAATAGGTGCTTGGATTAATATTAAGAACTTGATATACAAGTCAAATGATTTTAAAAAATGCATGTGTTAACTATCTAAAAGATTAATTAAAGAATTGCTGTAAATAACAGATGTGTCATCCAGGTTATTCTTAATCATTTATGATATGGTGAATACATGCATTTTGTTTTTAAATATAAGTTATTGGTTGCTATAAAAGAAGTGTAATAAAATAATAATTATAAATCGAAAAATGTTAATTGAATAATTGAATTAAAGTGACGTTCCTTTTCTGTGACGTTTTGATTCCTCTCCTTAAAAGATGTGTTGCAACTCTTGGCTGGGTTACGACATGTTTCGGCAAATTACGCCATCACCAGGTCTGAGACAAACCAATGCGAAAATATTAAGTATTTAGCTATAATAAAGTTACATCCAAAAGATTCAAAGACTCTACTAAGATTGAGAGACATAAAAAGAACTGACATTAGAACTAATCAAATAGTAGGGATAAAATGGGAAATCGAGAATTTACTATATTATTATTTATTATGAAACACAACCAAACTATCAACTTACCTTCATATTGGGATTGAAATGTTATCCCCGATCAATCCCAATATGAAGAAGGTAAGGTCTTTTTGATAATTAACACATCCATTTTTAAAACCATTTTACTCGGATATCAAGTTCTTAATATTAATCCAAACACCTATTGTCATTTTGTGGATCTATGCCATTTGGCTATAGCACAATTTTAATTTTAATATTTTTCATGCTGTATTTATATTGTCAGTAATTTTTATATGTGGAAGTTTCACAAACAAGTATCTAGTCAATTAGTTCACTTTCTATCAATCCCCTTTCTTATTGTTATTCTTTAAATATTCCTTGTCAACATTTTTGGGCTGTTACTGGTATAATTTATCATTCAAGTGATGAGTTGTTGTTTAATATTTAGTTGTAGTATTAACGGCTCCAATATATTCATTTGACAATTTACACTTTTTATAGCTTATTAGTTAATTATTTACAATATTCTGATACTGCATGATAGTATCTCGTACAGATCTAATGTTTTACCTATTTATGGAAATTAATTTTGTTTTTTAACAATCTCTGAGGTAATCTTTTTGGAATGTTAATGTCTGTTTTAATTGGTTTAATTTCTTGATTTTACAATTTCTCTTTGAATAAATTAATTCCTTGTTATATTCTTAATTTATATTGTTTAATTGACTAAAGAAGTGTACCAATAAATTTAATTGCTATTCTACGTAAGTACGTTCCTTTTATTATAAATCTGGTATTTCTCCTTACTACAAATAAAATGAAATTAACTAAAAAAATACGAACAAAATAAGTTTTTACATTACATGAGTCAGAATGTTACATGCATCAGGGTAGAATATGCGACTAAGCCTTACCAAACCTTCTGCTGGACAGTTAACAAAAACAAATAGCGATGTTTCAAATGCTATATAATATTTAAAATCACATCCTAAGGCGATGAAACTGAAAGCCTTGTGAGGAGAAAATATTATTTTTATTTTTCACTTCTCCTATTGAGACTAACTACACTTTGTAGCAATTTTTTTTTCTAGTTGTCATAACTGCCCTTATATCCCACTCCTCCTCCCCTACTTTAAGGGCACAGGTTAGTCTCAAAGATTTGGTGTAAAGTGTTGTGACAGAGTTAAGGGGGATTGGGCAGTTGATGAACAGGGGGTTGAGGGGCTGGCTGGTTATTCAAAAGACTACTAGCAAGTCTATTCAGGCATGAAATATCTTTCCATTCAACCTGAGCTAAAAACATTTACTTATTTAAATACAAATTCGTGCTAACCAAAGTCAAATATGTAATTGAGTAATATATTCAAATCAAATATAAACCACACTATTTCTTTACGTATAAAGGTTTAGAGTATGAATTATTTCACATAAAAAAGACACGTCATGACACAATTAATTACAGTTGAGTTAAACAATAAACTAGTATCTTTTAAATGCTAGTTTTTACATAACGGTTTTTTTTTTAAAAAATGTGTTAGTTATTTTTTGTTTTGACTTTGAATACATTGTTTTGTTTACTGTGCATGTTAAAATTATTTTTAAATAATTTAGTTTATATTTAGGTATAAAATGGAAAGAGAAAAATATTTATACAACACTTAATTTTAGTACCACTCTTACTATATATTCAGGTTGTACGTATATGTACTAATTACACTAGTGAATTAGGGATGTTGGAAGTTTGAATTTAGAGGAAGTGGAGATGAATTTTCGTGGAGGGAGAGTGAAAAATCATTTTTAGAAAAACTACCCTCAGTACACTAGCCAGGGATTTGAACCCTGATATCCTCATTATCGGTGGTCAATTCTACTTGCAAGAGTAGCACCTTAGATTATGCAGCCACCGAAGCAGGTAAAAAAATACTTTAGTAGGATTTTGTTAAGATGGAAATTTTAGAAAAAACAAATGTGAGATTTTACTGTCAACGCTCATAACAATTGACTTTATTATTATTATAATTATTATTATCAATATTACTATTATTACTTAGGTATTGATATTATCTATTAAGTGTGGAGGCTGCAGATCACATGAATCTGCTGCCTTATTTCTTGTAAATCACCTCTTATCATTTTCACTCATATAAATTCCATCATATATATATCCTGAACAAACTTAAAAGCATTTTAAGTCACTAACGTGTTTATGATTGTTTGGCATTCTCAATGTATTTAAACTTATTTATGTCAGTCAGGGCTGGTCTTATGACTACCGGATAAATGTATTGCTATTGGGAGGTTAAATATAGCGACCAAATAAAGATTATCCGCCACTTTAATGTTTTACGCGTATTATGAACTTAATTCATCTGCCGGATAGCTATCTGAAGGATAAATATATTTGTATGCAGCTAACACAAGGTTGGTACTGTTTTTACTGATGAGCGCATGTGTGTAAGCCCTACTGCTAGCGCTACAACCTGGCTTGTGGCTTCAACGCTCAACATTTGTTAAATAATGGCGGCCTAACGAGTGCGAGGAAACAGATGGTGTCACGTGTCTGCCAAAATGGGGTCAATAGTTTGGTACAACGTTTACAAAATTTCACTTATTGTACTCACATTTAAATAATTTGTTCTTATATAACTATAGCTCTACCAATAGTTTGTCAATTCTTATAAACGTGTGAATTAAATGTTCTAACTTTATTTGGGTCTATGCCTACTAAACACGTAAGCCAAGATTTTAACCTAAAAATAGTTTCTGATAGGCGAAACCTCATAAAAAACAACGCACAGCTATGGCAACGCCAATTTTAACTTCCAGTTAAAAGTTATCAGGTACTTAAACCCCCCGATAAAAATGTGATGAATAAATACATTTTATCTGGCAGATAAATACTATCTGGCAGTCATAAGACAAACTTTTAACTTATCGACCAAATATAAATATTTATCAGCCAGATTAATAACTATCCAGGGGTCATAAGACCAGTTATAAGTCTATTATGTGTGTTTGTCATTAAAAAAAATGGTGAATACAAATTAGACCCTCCTGTAATTAAGTTTGCACATCCATGTTCCAAACATACATTCCTACCATACGATTATACTATAGTTTGCATGTATATAGAAAAATCATTACTAAATGACATAATAATGTTGAATGTTTAAACAAAACTATAAAAAATACTATAAATACACACTTAAAAAAGTAAATGAATAAAGATATTTAATCCTGTAAATACCCAAATACTATTAAAAAAGGGAAATAAACTATATCTAAGATTGATACACTTTATTTATTTGAAATTATTTCTTGACCTTTTTAAGAATGTAGTGTTTCTCAAATTTAAAACACAAATATTTCCTATCAGACAAAAAAAAAAAAAATGAAGGCTTAGGATTGACTACGAAAGTTGTTTTGAGAAATCGCCAGCTACAATTCAAGCTCACGACAGACGTTAAAATAAAACCCGGCAAGGCGCAGACTTTTTAGAGAGCTCTCTCTCTCTCTTCTTCTCCCGGCAACAAATCCACCAGCATAAATATTGCGTGGGAGACAGACCTTGGACAGACACTCTAAATTTTTTAAATCTCCTGTCCTTAGTGACGTAGAAAATGGACTTTTTTTTTATTAAGAAGTGTGAGAAGGATTTATGAAACATACAAATGAAAAATTGCTCTATTAAACTTAATATAGTCAAGTATGTGAACGTTTTAAAACACAACTCGCTAAAATTTAGATATTGTTAATATATTTAAAAATATATTTATTTTATTAAATTCTGAAAATTTAAAAGTGACACCTGGACACGGGAATATAACCCAGGACCTTTGACTTAATATGCCAATGCTCTTCCACTGATCTATCCGGAATCGTACCGTGCCCAGGGTCATTCTTTACTCATATTTTAAGGCATAGCCTATGATGGACGTGTGGAAATCGTTGGCTACAAATGTGTGATTTATTAAGATCACGAGCTATCAGATAACGCAGCCAACATCTACTAGGTGATTGACTTATTGCTGAGGCTTATTAAATGTTACAAAAACATTGCAGGAAATGTATTATGTTTAAAACCATTCTAATTTGAGCTCTATACACAGCCATACTATACGCGTGCAGCCTCATTTGCTCACGCATGTAGCCTCAATTATTCAAGCATATAGCCTCATTTGTTCACGCGTGTAGCCTCATTTGTTCATGCGTGTAGCCTCATTTTCTCATTTGTGCAGCCTCATTTGTACACGCGTGCAGCCTCATTTGTTCACGCGTGTAGCTTCATTTGTTCAGGCGTGTAGCCTCATTTGTTCACGCGTGTAGATGCTTCTTCCCAAAATTTACCCTCCAATTACACTGAGATTAGCAGTCTCACCTTTACGGATTATATTTTGACCTATCTTGTACGCTGCGCCATAGCGTAACCCGTCGAGGTAAGCTTGCAACCTTTCTGGCAAAATAGACGGAACCCGCCTCGGTGGCGTAGTTGGCTAACGCGCCAGTTGTGTTGAGTCAGACCACCGAGGACGGGGAGATGGAGGTTCGAATCTCGGTCGGGTGAACTGTGAGGTTTTTTCCTAAATTGTTTTCCATTCTCCCTACACGCAAATGCGGGTTCACTTCCTCTAAATTCAACCTTCCCAATTCCTAATCCATTAGTGTAATTAGTACTTAAGCGTATAACCCAAACGGGTAGTAAGACGCGGTGCTAAAATTAAAATTAAGTTAAATTAAATAGACGGAACATAAATTTCTTTTTAAACATTGTTTTTCACCGTCTTACTACACTTCTGGGCTATACACATTCAACTACACTAATTAAGTAGGGATGAGAAGGATGGATTAAAAAGGAAATGTGTCAAACTTTTCGTAGAGAGAGTTTTGGAAACTATCAAATAAATAACTCTTTCAATGCACCCGATCAGGATACAAATTTAACTTTCCTATCATCAACAAACCATCCTAGAGGATACTGATACCTTTGGCTTCAAGCCCACGAGGATGGGTGTCTGTCTGTCAATATACGAATTTCGATCTAAGGCTCACCATTTGAGGGCAAGGGATATCTAAGATACATTTTAGGTCTGACAGATAATATCAGTTGGTAATGCACCTGTACACTTAGCTAAAGCTACTGATTAGATTCCCAGCAGGCCAAAATATGTATTATTGGTGAAATTGTGGTTTTCCTCTTCGTAGGGATGAATTGATGGCCAAGTGACTGGTTACTTTACCTTTTCTCAAATTAAGCTATCTTATAAGTACTTTGCTAATTTAGTCAGTTGATTGAGAGAGTGTGTGTTAAATACTAATAAGGTACTATATTATTATTATTATTATTATTATTATTATTATTATTATTATTATTATTATTATTATTATTATTATTATTAGCACCGCGTCTTACTACCCGTTCGGGTTATACGCACTTGCGCTAATGTGTAATGGTAGGGTGATTGTGAGATGAAATGGAGGACCTACAGTTTAACGTGGAATCCGAACCACGGTGGAGGCCTGGCATTCCTCACATTCACAAGTTGTGATTAATACACGTCTTGTCAGAGGTGAAGGAAGGGTTTGGACCTAGGATTGAACCCCGGACCCTCAGCACAGAAGTCTGACACCTTACCCCTAGACCACCAGGTCACCAAAAAGTACTATAAATTGAGCGCATGAGCCGCATACAAAGTGTTTAGCGAAACTTATTAAAGTTTTAATGCATTTGTTAATAACTTTAAGCATAATAAATGCTAGTTTAAATTGTTTAAATATGGGTCCACTATGCTCAAATTTGCTATAAAAAAATACATATTTGTATTCAAAGGCGATTCCAAATTGACATTTTCCCTGCATCGACCTTTTCTCTTAGAAAATTATTCATATAAAAATAACATTTTCTGCTGGAGTACAATACTATTAGTTCCACATACATTCAAAATTTCGAGATATATCGATTTTAATCCTATCTTTCTCAAGCACATAGTAGTAAAATACGCTTTTGTCATTGTAAAAATTATTTTTTTAAAGCTTATTACTGTTCAACAAGTTATTCTTGAGTAAAATATTAGTTTTCCTTGCCGATTCAGCCATCCAATAAACATGACTTATTTAATGATGCATCTTGGTTTGAGTAGTTGATATCAAACGAAAGTAAATATATAACTATGAAAATCTCTTACAAGCCCCTTGTTAAAATCAAGTCGTGGCGTCATCTGTAGCCCAATGACGTTATTCCATGTCTCTCTTGTTAATTTACCTCTTTCTACTCTTCCTGCGCTTCTTATGGGGTTAAAGAGATGAAGCCATGATCCCAAATGAGAACACTTACATAACCTCCTTCATCTGCCGCCCACCCCGCAAAAAAACGCAACACAGACCCCTTCTGCTAACGCTTGCTGTCGTTGACATGGGGGCATAGAGTATTTATACATTTTTTATCACGTGACTCAAATAATACTTTGAGACTTGCGCTGCTGAGTTATTGTAGCAGGCAACTAAAAATGTAGATTTAGTCCAACGTTTTTCATTAGGTGTGCCGTGAATAATAATAATATTTAGCACCGCGTCTTACTACCCGTTCGGGTTATATGCTTAAGTACTAATTACGCTAATGGATTAGGAAATGGGAGGGTTGAATTTAGAGGAAGTGAACCCGCATTTGCGTGGAGGGAGAGTGTAAAACCATTTAGGAAAAACCACCCCCAGTTCACCCGACCGAGATTCGAACCTCGATCTCCCCATCCTCGGCGGTCGAGCTCAACACGACTAGCGCGTTAGCCAACTACGCCACCGAGGCGGTTTGTGCCGTGATGGGTCAGAAGGTCTGCCACGGGATTTTGGGGGAAGATAAAAAAAAAGAAGCGAGAAAATAGATGAGGATTAATAGTAATTTCTTAAAAAAATCAACACTTTTTTAATAACACAATTGTTATTATTAACATTAGAATCTTAGATAATTAACTTTCAAACACAATCCTAATAATAGCTTTTTTAATGACAAAATCTCGACATAAAAAGTGATGGTGTGCCTTAGAAATTTTAGTGGTCTGTTCAGGGTGCCCTGAGTAGTAAAAGGTTGAGAATATTGGGTTAAAGCTAGATATTAATTAACACGGTCGCTAAAACAAATAGAGAGCAAAGTCTGCCATAGTGTCGCACCAATTCACACGCTAGCAAACATGTATGTCGTTCCAGTATGCATTCCAACGTAAACAAGACACAGATAATCACTAACATATTATATTTTTTAGAGGTTAAAAACAGTTTTAGATGATACAGTAGTTTCTTAAATATTTTCAGATTTTAGTATTGTGTCGTGGAACCCGAAACCTCAATAAACACCCTTCACAACAGAAACAGTCAAGGCAGCAGTTTGCTTGTGTTTAGCTATATAGAACAAAGGCCTGAAAAGCGCATGTGTACTTCTATGACAAGATGGTTTACCAAGATAATTTTGTCACCAAAGCCGATAGATATGAATAAATTATACTCTCAAGTCCAGTGATCCAAGTGGCTGACGTCAAACTCTTGTGATTGGCTTGGAGCTCGTCACGTGGTTATATTTTGGTTTTTGCGATTGTTATTCAATGAACGTGTGAATCGTGTCCACAGTGGTAGGTCGCATAAAATTGATCTTAATAACAGCTAAAAAAGTAGTTAATGTTAACAAATCAGAAGCACAAATATTGTTTAACACCCTAGATTTGGAGGAAGTTTTTTGAAGCAAATACTTTTCACAAAATACTTGTACATTTTTCAAAATTAGTATAATTATTAATTGTTTATTTTTTATTGATTTGCAGAAACATGGTATATCAAACATAAACAATATATCTTACACAGCAACATAAAACGATTTACATGTTTAAATCACCAATGCGTGAATACTTACTCAAATTAACTATTATTATTTGTAAAAAAAACTATGGCACTAGTGTCAATCTAGTTTATCAGTAACTGTTTTTAATTTTTCTTTGTCCTATGTTTTTGTTCAGAATATTATAAATGGGCCTTGCCTTGTTTTATTTTGATAATAGTATACATAAACTATTGAGCACTTTTGAAGGACTTGGCGAAGCTTTAACCTCAGATCGTCAACGGAAGAAAAACATCGACTGAAGAGTCATAAGATATAGAAAATAATTATAACCCCCCCTTATTGGTTGTTGGTCAGATTGACCAAGAGAGGAGAGCAATACAAGTGTGACACAACATAAAGTATAGCTGATGTTATTTATTGAAGGGTGTGAAAGTCTATAAAGAGCTATATTTATTTTAGCACCACGTCTTACTACCAGTTAGACTTATACGCCTATGTACTAATAATGCTAGTGGTTTTAGGGATGATGAAGGTTGTATTTATAGGAATAGTACCCGATTTGCGTGGAGGTAGAGTGTACAACCATATTAGAAAAACAACCCTCAGTACACCCGAATAAGAATCGAACTTCAATCTTCCTGGCAACGGAAGTCTAGTCTATTGCAAGTGTAGCGCCTTAGGCCATTAGTCCAACGAAGCGTATAAGAACTATATTTATTGTGAGTATTATAGTGGAGCTAAGCTGTTATGGGTAGAATATAAACCAACCTAACTTGACGGAGTCCGTTACCTGCGTGAGTCGGTCGCCCTGTTGTGACAATACTTCACTACTGGTGATGCACGAAACTCTCATAGACCGTAACGTATGGCCTTCTGACACGCGTGATACTCATTACGTAGACTCGAGTATTCTGCACCCAAGACTAGCCATGTTCATATCCCGGTTTGTCAGCTCCTCCTTACAAAACATCCTGCTTCGTTTCAGGTCAACAGGGAAACTTTTAATCACAAAAACTATATTGAAGGGGTTAACTTCTCATTAATCACCCATCCCTTCCACCCAATAAGCGAGTACCTAAGTCCTTCAAGAAGGGCCTATTGTTAACACTTTACACTTATTGCACTCAAAAAGTCTAATCAGCACTATCCAACTACAGCAATGGCGTACTCAAATCAGCATTCTTAATTCAGCTTACTGACGTTCTTTAGACTGGTCGTTTCATGCTTGCAATATACCTAAAAGTGGGTCGAGAGAAAATAAGCAGAAAATTAAGCTGAGCGCATTACATAATGTACTATTTATGTATATAAGGTAATTTAAATACATAAATATAGAAATCTCCTAGATATTTATTTAATGATATTGCAAGGTGTAGTAATATTGAAATTTGTTGGCATACTTAAAACACCATTTTCTTATAATTAGATACATCTGATAGCTAGAAAAAGCTACCAGATCTACTTTCATATATTAATATTAGAAATCATATTATATATATACCTGTAACTTTTGATAGATATTATCAATACTTTTAAAATAAAACTAAGACTATGGAAAGAAGATATAATTGTTGACAGCAAAAATATGTTAGTATTTTTAAAGGGCGCTTCATTCGTTAGAAAACCCAAGTTATTCACTTTGTTTAAGCTCTCTCCATATTTTAATTTGTTAATATCCTCTAAAAGATAGTGTTTTTTTACTAAACTTCTCTCATAATAAAGACAAATTGGAGACTAGCTCACGATACGCACTCTAAACGACAATAGCTCTGAGAGAGAAGTAGAAACAATAGGGCCTATAGATAAAACCGGTGTAGGATTCACGGGAACGAGAAATAGGAGGCTGGAGGGGGGAAGAGGACCTAATCTTGGTCAATGATAATTACTTGATGGTGGATTTTAATTAATGTAACGTTTGCAATAGTACGGTGTGTGTGTGTGTGTTTAATGAACATTTCTCAATCCTTTTTCTCATAAGCCCTTTTGAATTTTCCCCTCCTTCCTTCCCTATCTCGAATTTTCCTTAGAGCAGCAACCGCACTTAAACTAAAGTACTTCCCAAAACTCTCATAACTCTTCAACAAGTCTCTTTTGAGGTAAATTTATATCATTGATGAAAGGGGGGGAGGGGGGGAATTTTACTGGAGTTTTCAATGGCAATTGTTTTATCATGTTAGATAATGAAGACTCTTCTACCTTATTTCTAGGTAATATAAAAATAATTCTCAAGTAGATTCTAAAAAACATTCTCTAACTGCTTCACGTCTTATTGCCCAACGTGATATTATTATATTTAGTTAGGGATGAAGACAGAAGAGCCTAGAAGAAGTTTAGTTTTATTTTCTTGTAGAGGAGAGTAAAATATTAAGTAGATCTACATTCACCCATGACTCAATACCCGACCTCCGTCATCAGCAAAGAACCACTAATAAAGGATATTGAGGCCTTCTCCCACGTGACCACTGGTTTGGGTTTTCGTTTAATTTAAGTTATATTAAGATAATAAATCATTTTATAAAACATTCTATAAATAATTAATAAAATGAATTGTATAAAAAATTTAAACAATAAAATAACATAAACATATTAAAACTGATGAATTACGAAATGTATTATAAATAATCAGACAATATTAAATTTTATGAAGATAATATGAGTTATCAGATTGAATGATTAATGAAAACAATAGTGTGATTTTATTGGCTTTGTTAAAAACTATAATAAACGAATACAATATATCGATTTTACTAACAAATAATTTGAAGTCAAAGGATATTATCACTATAGAAAATATAATAAGAAAAAGTATACAAAAAAATTGACTAAAAATGTTCTATAAGATCTAAGGATGGGAAAAAAAATTTTTTTTTGATAGTTTTAACTTAGCAGTGATATAAATAAATGATAGTGAGTTCCACATGGGCTTTCTCACTGCATTGTTTAAAAATGTTGATATTTATGTAAAACTCGTAATATTTGTGAGACAAAATAAATAAACTAGCAAACCCGAACACAAATTGCGCTACACTTAAGCAAAATATTTTTAAACTCCCGGTTCTAGATTTTATAGTTAAATTTTTGAAGAATTAATGTTTCATTTGTATATTTGGTCCAATATAAAAGATCGATATTGGGTCCTTGTGGGTCAACACTTTATAATAAAATTTCGACTTCCGGTTAGTATTTTCGATATTTTACTAGATGTTGCACATCTTCAGGTTATCGCATTGGTATTAAACTCTTCATATATAAATTTTGATCAGTAAAAATTGTAAATATTGACAATTGAGTGTAAAATGATAGAGATGGATCATTACTGTACAAACATTTCCCCTAAGATGCTAAAGTAAAAAGAACATACACTTTTTGAGAGACCTACTAATCTTTAATATTACTCTATGGCATTAGAGAATTATTGCGTTAAAGCATAAGTAGTATCTCTGTACAACTAGAGCTCACAAAATTGTATTGATAAATTTTCTAATATCTCAGAAACTAATGGTTTTATAAAAGTATATATTTAAAAAAAATATTTTATTTTTAATACTACTACAATTTTGCAGTGATAATTTATTTATTATCTCAAATAGTTGCGATCTATGGAAATTTCTGCCTCTGTAAACTACCCAAAAAGTCATTTTCATGGTAAAATGAAAATATCAATTTTGATTATAGACTTAATCAATGCCTATATACGAATTCTAATCAAAATTTGTAGAGAAAATTTTGAGAAAAACGTAATTTTCTCTTTTCATCCTTTAAAAAATTACTCTTAACTTTAGGGTTAGACAGACACACAGATGGCATTGAAAAACCCACTTTTAAGGGTTCAGGGGGTCATGAACAGTCGACATCCATCAACATCTCAGCTTTGATTTTTTTGGCGGTCGTAATGCTTTACCTTTTAATGTCCAAAGAGTTAAAAAATATATATAAATGTTGGCGTGTAGCTTGGAAGTTATTGGTTTTATAAAAATTGTGTTTCTAATAAAAGCTTTTTACTATAAATAGACCTACATATTTGCGATGATAGTTAATTTCATATCTCAAAGAGGTATGGCGATATGATAAAAAATTAGAATTTACGCATCAGACTGGAACCCTTAAAGTAATTTTGACGAACAATTGAGAGTGGCCATATTGTTTGTAGTTTTGATGAATGTTTAGAAATGATGTTTAATCAAAATCGTTTGAGCTGATTTTGAGAAAATCGACTTTTCCTCTTTTCACTCCTCAGTAAGCTACCCTTAATTTTAGGATTAGATATCCAATTCCAAAAACCCCTTGGGAAAACCCTATGAAAACCCTGGATACCAAGGTTCATCCCAACCGGTAGAATAGTTTAGGCCTTACTCTGAGGTACAGACAGACTGAGAGACAGAAATTTAAAAACAACTTTTTCTGATTTGGGGGATAATGAAATGTCTAAATTCATCAAAATCTCAAGTTAAATTTTTTTTATGATCACGTAGGGAGAAATTAAAAATTGATGATAAATGGACATATTTGATTAGTTTTCAAATATATTGTATGGGTGTGAAGCTCTCAGCTTAGTGATTTTAATCTCAAAGAGTTTGTTACATATTTTAAATATGTCCGTCACCAGTTGTTTGTGAAGCTTTTCAGGAGTTATTTCCTGTCAAAGAGACAAGCAGGCCGATTGCTGTTAGTCTAATAGAGCAGTAGATATGTGTGAATCGCTGTCTCAGGTATCGAGTGATTTTATGATGTGGATAGAAACCCATTAATTGGTGCTAGATGCCGTCATCGGAGGAATCTTCTGTAGTTAGCATAAACCAGTTTGTGCAGCTCTGGACAGTTGGTTCTAGGCAGTTTTTTAAACCATTACTTGTAAACAGTTGGCTTTATACAGTTGTCAGAGTGTGACGTTTAAGATGAGTCCGTTTAGTGATGGAGTATCGTGATTACCATGAGTGCTATTATCGGTTGACAGTGTTTATAGCAGTTGGTTATAGACAGTTCTAGCGTGTGTCGTGAAGATGCGTGAGTTAAGTGATAGCCTGCCTCAAGCACCATGCTTACAATAATGGTTATGACATGGTTAAAATAGTGATTAAGACATGATATAGACATTGGCTAAGCACAGTTGGTTATTGGCAATTGCCCAAGAATGAGTGTCATAAAAAGTGTCTTAGAATCTTGCCATGTGCCTGTTTTTTGTGTCACCTTTTAGAGAAATTGCAGACCTGGACCGAAATATAAAATGTGACTTGAGCTCACAGGTGACCGGCTGACGGGTGGACCAACCCTCGTCACTATGACGACAGTGTAATATTTTATTTTAATAAACCTCAAATATTGGCCATTCATTCAACCCACCCGGACTGACCCCATCACACTGTAGCTTCACATGGACCGTAGGGCAGCGTCAACACCTTTGATTATCGTAAAGCTCGCTTCTTTACACATCACCGATTATAAAATCCCGTTCCTCAAATTGGTTTAAAATAACATCAAAGTTTTATCTTGTATGGTGAAGCAGTTCCGTGTTCCTTAAATGTCCAATTCCTCTGTCTAGTCGAAAAATCTCGAAGCCCAAAAGACCAAGAAAGCTAACATTTTCAGGAAGGTAGCCCCCAAGGAGTCCAAGAATACTTGGTGACAGAAAATTCTAATGGGGCCTCTAAGATTGGAAAGGGGGTGGCTACCAATAAACCAAAGTCAAACATTTTCAAATCTTAGATGACCTAGGAAAATGAAACCTTTAAGGTAGATAACCCCTAACCCTAAAGGGTGCAGGAATTCTTGGATACTGAGAATTATAATGGAGGCCCCATAATTATAGGTAGTTTCGAAAATATAAAAATCGATAAATCTTGAAGCCCAGAAGACCTAGGAAGCTGACATTTTGTAAGCAGGTAGGACCTAACCCATAAATGTGAAGAAATATTAAGACCATATTTAAAGTCTAGTCTCAGTAGTCAACCAATCTCTCAATAATAATTTAGAGCCGTATTTAGAGTCTACATAATCTAGGGCCGTATTTAGAGTATAATCTTAACATTCAACCAATTCTCCAGTTTGACTAATAAAATAAGTTAAATTTGAGTGGGGGTTTGGATGAACCTTTGGATCTTTACAATAGAGTATTTTTCAGTTAAAGCGTGCAAAAAATTAACCAGAACGCAGAAGTATACTCTACCGAACACTTTTAGATAGGAAACGTGTGGTCTGCGAAGCCAGCTAAGGGTGATATGGGCCTCTTAACATGTGGGGGAGAGCCTAATACTATTTCATATATATCTCAAATCACATGTGTGTGAGACCCCAGTGGACACAGACTTGGAATTGATTGCCAGGATTGTCGTCGTCTGTGATGTTATTCCCAACACTCATGGAATATTTGAACGGGTATGTCAGAATCTCGTGCACCGATGTCATGCTTGCATTGGTGTTGGTGGCCGTCATTTTGAGCAACTGTTGTGAGGTACGAAATGGTAGGTTCTATTTGGAT
Organism: Timema genevievae; assembly: GCA_902155825.1. Lineage (NCBI taxonomy): Eukaryota > Metazoa > Arthropoda > Insecta > Phasmatodea > Timematidae > Timema > Timema genevievae. The sequence goes on from CABFWO010000497.1 coordinate 207,020, forward strand.
TATCAATTGTATATTGTACAGTACTACTTCTACTTGTACGTAATGTTACAACAAAATGTAAATAAATTACATGCAATTACTAGCTGTAAATAAACCGGACATCAGTAACAGTGTTAGACATGTTCAGCCCCTTATCCTACTTAGCTGGCTTAGCAGACCATTCTTTCTCTATCTCAAGATATTTGGTAGAGCATCCTTATACGTCCTGTTTAATTTGTGCATGATTTCACTTAAACAACCTGTATATTCGATCCTTAACCTCCAACTGGGGTGCACTTGGTTGTAGTTTTCATCCCATTATTATTTTTGCTCTTTCTCCAGAAGAATGTTGTATTTTCTAAACCACATTGTCCTCATCCTTTTTACTTTGAATTCAAAGTGTTGGTCACTAATAGCCAGTTTAAATAATGGTGCTAACTGATATTTCAAGTCTAAGATATTATATTGATTTATAGAAATAGTTGGATGAATACTACACTCTCATTGTGACCAACATTGTCATGTACTCTTTTTATGACTTGGGAGAATAGGACCGGATGGTTGGTTTACTTTCAAACTAGATTATATACAATACCCTTTTTGGCTATCAATTTATTTATACTAACAGGGTTGGGTGGAAAAAAGTAGGGCTTAGAGGAAATATATTTGCGTGGTAGGGGAGGGGAAAACCACTCAGAAAAACCAACCTCACTATATCAGGCCTTATCGATCCCCAACATTCCCACCATTGGCAAGCCAGACGGGATGAGGTTGATGTTTTAGATTGACCAAAGATACGGATGATACATATCGTTGATTATATTTATAATCATAAAAATAGATTTTTTCTTAAAAATTGTATTCTATATTAAAATTTAAATTATTTTCGTTAGCTTCTTAATACACTGTATAAATGTTAAGTTTTATTTTATTATTCAAATTGAGTCAAACCGGCTACTGTTTCTAAAGTTATTGAAATAAATATAAGATCAATTTTGACTAAGGATGAATTTGAAAATTTACTTATTTTTTAATATTCTTTTAATATCTGTCACTTATTTGTATTTGTAATTTATAAAATAAAATTCCTGTAAATACTCAAGAAAGTGATTTAATATCCAAGAATTTTCATTTACAGGCTGTATTCCTTGAATAAGAAAATTTAACTCCCAAGAATATAAAAACAATTTGTACCATGAATTAAAAATTTTATTTAAAAAATATACGTGTTTATTTTTTGAAAGAAAATCCCCCTCCCCCTCTGAAAAAGATAAAAAAGATCTGAAGAAATGGGATGGATGCTTACACAACCAAAGAAAAGCTTTTAAAACACGAAATATAAGTGTCAAAATAATGAGATGAGATGTTACAAAATATATTTTTAACGATGTAGTGACTAGTGGTATTTTATTTTTTTGAAACCCGTGAATGGTGGTGTATTTAATTCTTTCGAAGTTTAAAAAAGGCCACACAATGATTACACACACATAACTCTATATAAATGGGCTCATTAGCAAGTCACAAACGCGCGTGATATATTTTAATGTTAAGATTATATTAATTACCATCCTGTGTACGACATGAATACCATATTAAAATTTAATGAGTGCTAAAATCAAGTCTAGAATCTAAAAGGTTTGTAATGGTACATGTTAAATTTTAATAAACTTTACTCAAGGCTATTTCCATCAACATAGTTTTATTAGTACTCTGAAAGCCAAGGTATTTAACCATTAATCATGTGGAGTGTGCAATAGGAGGATAGTGCAGTGGAAATGCACTCGCATTAGAGTAAATAGGGGATGGTAAAATCATAGTGATAAATCATTTTTATTAAACACCCAAATTTCACTTAACCTAGTTTTGAACCTCGATGGGAGCGTCATCCGCAATCTAGTCGGTTGCAAGATAGACGCTTTATACCATGTGAGCATAGGTGCAAATTTAATAATGTCTTAATAAATAAAATTAAACAAAAAAATTAGCAATAATTTCAACACACTTTAGAATTAAAATACTAGCACTTCATTTAGATACATAAGTCAAATTATTACGTAAATTAATAACAGAGATTTTGCCTGGAATATTAAGATTTTAGCATTTTTTTACTCTCTCATATTAAGATAAAATAGTGTAATCTTTAATATTTTAATCCTCGATATTATGATGAAAATAACGTTTTCTGTGTGTCCGAATTCAAAAAAGGATTTCACAATTATTCTGTCTGTCCCCCTGTCTGCATGTCTGTCCACATGTCTTCATGTCTGTCCTTGGCCAAAGAACTGAAACGGTTTGGTAGATTTAACAAAAATTAATATTTATATGCTATAGGACAATTACTCCCCGGGACTACTTTTTTTACCCTAGCCCTCAAATAAAGGCTAGGCTACTGATGAATGATTTATTTGTATTACAAATATTTTGAAATTATCTCTAACGATTTTGATTAAAATATATATCTAGGAAATGTTACATGACAAAGACTTATATTTGTGTATAAATATATATTTGTATATTTTAAGAATTTACTCTAGCGATTTGGTTAAAATGGATATTTGTTAAATTCTTACATTATAAATTATTATTAATCTTTATTTTCCTTTTAAAAATATTTAATATTAGTCTAATGATGATTTACTTTTGAAAATTTGAAACTTTTTGAAATAGCATACAAAGATCGTGTTCAAAATTGGATTTTGGAAATTATTTTACATAATAATAAAAACGTTTGTTGGTTTTCCTAAGCTAAATTAATTTCAGGGTTATTACCTTTATGAAAATTTAAAAAAAATTAAATGTAAAAAATTGCCTTTAAGATTGAGTTCAAAATTTGTATCTGGTAATAGCATTTCATGATAAGTAAGAATATATATAATTTCACAAATCTAAATCATTAAGAGCTGTTTACAAATAACTTATTTTAAAATATATTTTCCAGGCTTTAATATGTAAAAGCTTGTACGATTTTTTTTCAAAACGAAAGCCTTAATTATATATTGACTAATTTAATTTCTAATTATTACACAAAATGATAGCTGAAGAACGAAATTACACCATTATACATCCGTGTCAAGTATTGATTCATAAATAACTATTTATGATATGTATATATATAAATTATCTGTGATATATATTATATATGTTACTTAAAGATTTACTTCCATAGCTAATCAACGTAAATGTTGACTGGTATTTTTATAAGAGCTTACAAGAAAGTTTTATGAAATTAAAATAGTTTCTAGATAAATAAAAATTGGGAAAACTGTGGGTTTTACTACAAAAATATGAGTCTTACAATTTTTCTGTACATTTAACATAGGCCTACGTTAATAATGTTGTAAACAGAATGTCTCTGAGATAAAATATATTTATTTTTCATATTTGAAATATGAATAATAGGTTAAATAATTTAATAATTCATGGTTGGTATTTTTCTCTTTGCGTGTGCGTTTACTAAATACAATTTTCAATATTATAGATCATAATGGAAGTGATCTATAATTTCAATGTAAAATAAATGGTCAAATTAATTTGTAATAATATTCTTTACTACTCTAGTTTCAATTAAAATTCAAATAGGTTTCTGATTAATTCCTAAAGTGGTTTTGTATTAGTAATATCGATTTTCACCTCAAATTTATTTTAAAATCAGTGCTTATTTTACTTTCCAAACACACAACAAACTTTTAGATCAATATCACCCTGATTATAATATTATATAATCATTCTACAATAATTACCTCGTGATTTCCTGATGGCTATAATTTACAATTTGTCTATAAATGTGTAGTGTTGACAGTTGGAACTATACCCTGAAAGTGGTAAGAAGAACAGTATAGAAAATAAATAATAATTTTATTGTCAACATTGCTTACATTTAACTACATTATTAATCAAATGTCATAGGTGTCTATTGATAGTATCTATCATACGCGACAATTAGAGATAATGTGACTTAACGTATAAATGCATTAAAATTGTTTAGTAATTCTTGTAGCTGTCAGATATTGTTCTTCTAACCAGAATCCTTAATAACTAACAAGTATTAATAATACAATAACTAACAATTAATAATAATATAATAGTAAGCTTCTTTGCAGGTACTATTTCCTGGTCAAGTAAACAGCTTGGGCCACAATTCGTACGTGACTCTAAAAATGTAGGGTCAAAATTCACCTATCTTTTTGAAGATAGGCAATTAGTGCAGCCGCAAATCACCTGCAGCCCAATTCCTCATTAATTTAAATATGTGGCTGGCCCGGATGGCTAGTAACACTTATACACTTTAACCTAAAACAATAAAAACACAAGATAAGCTTCGCTAGAGAAAAATGTCAGCAATGCAATTATTTATTTATCACCATGATGCTAAATAATTGTGAAAAAAAGGATTTACTAGAAATGGCACATAAAAAGTAAAAGAACCCACAGTAACTAATGTAGCTTTACTAGATACTTTATTTTAAGTACTAGAACTACTTACTGTCTCCTTGTTAAACGGATGTCAACTCCAAAGGACTGTAAAAATACTATTTACCGTCCTCTTAAGATAATGTGTGATGGACTCGAAAGAGCTAGCTTCTAGGTCACGTGATGAAATATAATTTATGGTGAAAAAAAGTCACATTAATACAGTTACCATGGAGCCCATGAAATAAAATAGCTACAAACCTTTGATTGTCATTATGTAATGTTTAATGAGTTGGTAACTCGTCTATCTACTGAGCCAAGGGTCCAAGAGTCGAATATTAACACTGCCAAAAAATGTAGTTTTGGCAGCTTTGACATTCACAGTAATGAATTGAAGGAGAGGAGACAGGATGTTTAGGATAATATATTGTTAAGTTTGTTTTTAGGTCGTGTTCTTATACAATAGGTTAGTATATACATCAGCTCTCCCTCCCCCTACAAAGTAAGACTGAAATTTATTATTTTATATCATTAATGTATTCTAGTGAAAGTTCTCAATACTTATGGATTAGGTATGAACTGTCCTAGATTAAATCAGCAATCTTAATGCTAAACAATGAACCCTGGTGCAAGGAATTGTAATATCTGCCTAATAGGGTGAACCAATACATACAAAATCAATTGTAATAGACCAAACCGGGATTCGATTGGCATCCCCTAGATTTTCTCCCCGTCACACAAGTCCTACTAGCCATACATGCCATGCACATATTGATACTAATGTGGTAAGGATGAGGAAGTAAAATACAGGACTCCCATTTTTGTGGAGGAAGTGTGGGAAACAAAACTAAGTGTACTCCATTATACACTTGATTGGGATTTGATTCCTGTAAACATAATTATTGGAGTTTCCCATTTAGACCACGCAATCATCAGTACGGCTCATCTTTATCACACATGATATCATTGTTACTTAAGAAAAGTGGTTCCCGTTTTGTACAAGATCATTCAAAAGAAGACCAATCAGATACTTTGCTGGTTCGTCTACCTGTAGAATCATGGTATTTAAGATTTTCTCTTGCACTGGATCGTATACGCACGGATCCACCCAAGTCATTCAGATGCGCTTGGATCCGACAGAAATTGGAAGCGCGTTAAGGTCCTCCTAGCTTAAGTTCCGCTCATTTTCGGCCAAGTGGATTTTTGTTGAGAAATTTTGAATGAAATTGGGAATAGTCTAAGTTGAAGACAACAGAAGTTGTCATCATTGTGAGATCCTTATATGCAAAGACATGCGCAGCAGTGGTGCCTTTTAAGTCAACATTTGCGTTAAACTACATGAATAAATATCGATATACTGTATTTAATGGGATTATATTCAATGAGAGGTAATTTCTCCTTTACGATTGTTAGAATATTTTTCTAATGTTGAAGTCAAAATTGTTTCCTGTTTTTCCGTACCCTTTCTTAACCCTTTCCACCTTTCCTTAACCTCTCCTCACTCTTGGAGACAACAAGGACCTACCGGAACACTCTAGGGCTATTGTGTAACCATAATTTGGAGGGCTTAGATCTCCCAACAAGTGTTACTGAAGCGGTTTTTAGCACTGCCGTTTTTAATTAGTCGTTTGTTGATACTCGTTAGAGTGTGGTGTGAATCAGCGTTCCGTGAACTCTCACATGGAAGCTCTCATATTCTTTATGTTTAAGGGATTCATGAATATGAGTGATTCAAGACATGATCTAGGCTAATAAAACAAGCTAGTGGGTGTGAATCCCTGTGTTAAAAGTTCACGGGAGTTACAAGTCAAGATAAAGTTTGGTCACATGTTAATAATTATTCTTTAGAATGTTCTTAAAGAGTTTTAGGGTGGTTTTGAGGGGGGAGGTAAAAGTGGCCTTGCGAGAAAACAACTAAATAGTGGCCATTTTATTAATGAAAAAATGCTTAAAAATTAGTTTTTCTAACTTGATTTAAAAATGAAAAGAGTCAGAGCAGAACATTTCGAGTAAAAATTGTTGGGAATAATATTTCCTTGTCAATTTCTTGATAAATCTAGGGCAATGTTGGGAAGATTAATGTTGTGGTCTCCTCCCACAGCCAACTGTCCCGATATTACCTCCAGGCTCCACTTATATACCCAATGGTTTTTTTTAGTTGATGGTCTCTCCTCCTGATGACGACTGTCTCGATCCTCCCCCTGACCCGGGCGTTTATACTCTGTGGGCCACTGAATCAGGGTAAGGTCTGAGAGGACAGCCGCCAGCAGAAGAGGAGGGTCTAAGCCTTTATTAAACTAAGAATACAAAACATAGTTACAACACTAATTCGGAAACATCAAACTCCCTAATCACTTCCACTGTCGATGGTTCTAGGAGGAATCTTGACAGCGTCACTTCCCTGAATGCTCAATCAGCTGGGTTCAACGCTGTTTACATCCAGAAGGTATCCAGATCCACTTCCCTTAGGGCATCCATCGCCCACAAGTGTAGTACGGGATCCCTCTAGCGGAACTCAGAGGTACTGCAAGCTGGGTGGAGCTGCCAAGACCATCCCAACTCACCCTTGCTTGTGCCCACCTTCAAGATGGACTTATTACCGCCATCCTATTTATCTGAATTAGTTTTAGGTTGTTTAATAATTATATCGGTTTTATGTTTTATATCCAGGCTTATTTTAAGATGTAAATATAATAGGTAAATTAAGTTAAGTAATTTATCAAAGCCGTTTGGTCCGTAAGTAAAATAATAAGAATGTAGCATGTATTTGTAATTTTAATACTCACTAATGCTTTGTCTTTTTTAAGTGCGGAAACCACACCTAAATGTAGAGTCAAGGCATTCGACTCTTTCTTGCATTTCCAAATTGTCAGTAAAAAGTAAGTCTACCAACTTATCGTCATCTACTATTTATTCTTGCTATCCCATCTTCTTGGGTATACGCCAACCTTCAGCTGATTCCCATGACTCCCATATCTCCTTCAACCTCCTTTAGGGTATGCGTCAGTAGCCGTTTCCCTAACCATTCACCATTTCACATCTTCCATCTCTCCCTCTCACCCCGTTCCCTTCTTTTCCTTGCTAGTCTCCCAATTAAAATGTTCGTATCACCACAACATAATCTTCATCCAGCATGCTCCGAGATTTATTGCCACGTGATGCATCCCACCATTAATAAAGGTCAACAAGACCCATAACCGTATCATTGTAGTTAGGTTGAAATTCTCGATGATTTTTGGGGTCTCCTCCCCTTCTCTGACTGTCCCAATCCTCCTTCTAGGCCCCACGTAATACCCAATAATTATGACCATGGGCACGCGGAATATAGAGGGAAAGCCGGGAGACAGCTGCCATTGGAAGAGAACCTGTACGACGTTGATTCTTTGTGTCAGAATATGTTGTGTGTCCCTCTGTATGTTGGGATATTATGACGCGATCACAAGGAGCAGCTTGGCTTGGTGTTTGTCCCCTCCTGGTGGGAACTCTGCCGCCTTGTTCTTAACAGCCAACGTCACCTGCATGGCTGAGGTTTCATTGACGTCTAGCAGTTGGGTCTCTGCTGGGATAACAGAAGCCCATGCTTCCCACATTGGGATAATAAGCCAGTTGTTGTTGTTCCTGTGGCTGAACTGGCGGCACTGCTGTTTAGATGAACAGGCTGGGGGTAAAATGAGCTAGCAGGTCAACTCTTGCCTCTAGTTGTTTCAAGCGTTCATGGTTTGAGTTCAGATTTTACGATATCTCCTGAAGGAGTGATGGCACCTGTTGGGAGTCCTCTCTGGGCATGTCCTCTATGTTGGACTCGGTGCTGCGTCGGAAATATACTTGATTTCTTGGAGTGGTAGCGGGGCTAAACGATTGGAATCTAATTGGCATCACTGCTGACTCGCCCTGCGCTATGAATCTGGAGACTGTGGTGGAGTCCCGGATGTCAGATCCTTGGTACTCGGACTTAATTTTAATTCTGATGATTTGATGATACTCTGGCCCCCTGCGAGGGGACTGGGCTCAGATACCGAGGTAGAAGGGCTGACTGGAGCCGAGACCGTCTTTCCAGAACTGAGGTCCGTAGTGCTACCTTATAGGTCTACGTTGATGAGCGAAGTGTCTACTCCACTGATATCGGTAATCTTTGTCAAGGTGTCGAAAATTGAAGCTAGATGTTACCGGTGGTGCTTCTTAGCTGCGATGAGTTTCTAAATGCAGTCGATGTTCGTTGCTCGAGACATTGATTGTTGTTGTTTGGGTCTCTTCCCACAGCCGACTTTTTGATCTGTCCAATAACTTATCTGTAATTATATACTTATGGTATGATTACACAAACAATAGTTCAATGTTATTACGTAAGATTTTGAAATGCATAAATGTATGTTTTTGAGTCACATTGCTGCATACAATGAGTTCATATCTACTAACAGGCGGTTGTAATGGTAATCCCAAAAAAACCTGTCACATTGTGACAATATATGTTGCTCGAAAATATATCTTTTAGCACTTTTCATTTTTAGTTATGTTAGAAATACTAATTTTTAAGCATAGTTTTAGCAAAAAAATTGCCGCCATTTTGTTTATTTCGCAAGGCCACTTTGGTCTACCCTAAAAACTCTTTAGTAATCCTAAAGAAGATTTGCTAGCAAATGGCCAAACTTTATAATGACTTGTAACTCACACACATGTATTCACACCTACTAAGTGAAGTGAAGGTGAGTTGCCTCTACCCATTTTCGTTCCTATACAGTCCATTATGTCGGCGTTCGTAACACTGGTCCTCCAGAAGTTTTTTTTGTCCTTCTTCGTGAATTACGCTACAATTATCAGCTAATGAAATTTACCCGTTTCGGTGGCCGCATGTTCTAAGGCGCTACTCTCGCAATAGACTAGAGTGCCTATGACGGGGAGATTGAGGTTAGAATCACGGTCAGGTGTGCTGAGGATGGTTTTGCCCAAATGGTTTTACACTCTTCCTCCACGTAAATGCAGTACATTTATTCTAGCTATAACCTTCCTAATCCCTAACATTATTAGTGTAATTAACACATAAGCGTATAGCCTGAATTGGTAGCAAGACACGGTGCTAAAAAGAAAAGACTAAATAAAAATTATTTTAAAAATCTGACTATAAAGATTGTATGGAAAGAGATTGATGACCAAATAGTGTCATAGTAGGTGCAATACTTTGTAACCCCGTTTCATTATTCTGCCCCTTTTATTTTCATCACCGCGTATTAATACTTATTCAGGCTCCACGCACATATGATAATTACTCTAATGGAGTAGGGATAAGTAATTAAGCATTTTAAAGCTAATCTACCAGCATTTGCGTGGAATGAGAGTGAGAAAACATTTTGGAAAACAAACTCCAAGTAGACCCGACCGTGATTCGAACCTTGATCTCCCCGTCATCAACACGCCTGTCTAATGTTAGAGCGATACCTTAGACCATTCGGTCACTGTAGAAGAGTTTTATCGTCTCTTGTCAACAAAGTTTCCTACTTGGTGAACTCGAAGATATTTTCTTAAGTAGATTGCATTTTTGTACCCAATCACTCTAAAGCACTCCTATACTCACACGCCAAAGCTTGAAATATAAAAAGAGGGAAGATAATAATCGGTTCACCCTACTAGCTCTCTTGTTTATCTTATTTTTAACACTTTTTCTTTTCCACTGACGCATATACACACTCGATCTACTGTTTGTGCAATCATAGCATGACCTACATTTCTAACAGTTCTTTTTCAAGTGTTCTATTCTAAATATACTTTTACTCATATCATACATTCAAAAATTACTTTTTTCAAGTTTCCTACTCTAGATGTAAATTTACTTCAACGGACATTTTTACTCCACATCCAGCCAGGAGTATTCCTACAAGTCATTTTCACTAAAAAACTGAATAATTTTAAGTTGTACACGATTTTGTGAGATTAATCTTTACAAGTAAACTATTCAAAGATAAAACAAATATATGTTAAAATGTGAAACTATTTTTAGAGTTAGTAAAGAATTTAAGTGTTTTGTTTCAATTCTATATATTTAAAACTCGTTGAATAAAATTAACATGGGAAATCCTATTTTGACTTGCTGCTACGTCACAGATAGGCAACGTTATAAAGTCTGGAAATAGTATACGGAACCATTTTAATTACCCATAACATCTGGTGATTTCTTCTGCACCCTCAAGACACACCCGTCAATTCCTCGCATGTGGAATAGAGAGCAACGGCTTCTTCTTCTTCTGAACTGTTCATTTTGACTGACGGCTAATGTCCATTTCGATGAAAGGCGCGGTACAATTTTTGAATTGACACTGACACCTTAGCTCAGGCAGTAGCATGTTTGTCTACTGGACCTAGGGTTCCGGGTTCGATTTGCGGCATGGCTGAAAAATGTATCATGGGAGAAATGTGGGTTTACCCTTTCACAGTGATTTATTAACGGCCGGGGATTGGTTGCTGTGCCTGCCGTTAGATTATAAAGGTACGTATGGAAAGAAAGCAGGCTGCCTTCTTAATGGTTTCCAGCGCCGATCAGCTTAAGTCCAGCGCGTGTAAGTGTACACAAAGTGGGCAGACGAAAGCCTAAAAACCTGCCAACTGTCACATGTTATTACCACTGTCAAGATGTCAATTTCACTATCCGATGAAGAGTTTTTACTTCTTGACAGTGTTCATCCAAAAGTGAGAATAAATAAAACCAGTTTACATTCAATATTCCATGCTAGGAAAGATTATGGTTAATATCATCATGTATTTAATGACCTGAAGCAAGAAAAACAATGAGTTTTTCAACACACTATTACATTTCAGATAGATAAGGCTTTGAGCAACATCAAACTGAAGTGTCTGTTGAATCTAATCAGAGCAGCAAAAGCAACCTACAGAAATACCAGAAAATTTAGCTTAAAGAATTAAAGATAATTTTTACAACATTTATTTCACTGGTGAAAATTCGGACTAAGTGGTTGAATACGGAAGGGTTGGCGGGGACTAGGGAGACAGTTTATTTTCACAAATTTTAAATTACAGTTGAACGAGTTTTATAAAATATATTTAACATTATACGAACAGTAGATATATAAGAAACTTTTGAAGAGTGTTGGTACATTTCGGTTGGTAGGGAGGCGTGGTTTTTGGTTCAGTCTGTAAGCGCTTACAACCATACACTTGACTACGCGTGACGCGGCGCGTATTTTGACAGCAGACACAAACCTCCCTTCTCTTTTCACTCTTTTACAATAAAGTGACACCAGCCTAAGCTGCCCTGACAGTTTCGATAGGTGTCACGAGGGATGGCAAGGGGGGGTGGGGGTGGGGGTGCCTCTCTGTCATTGTTGATTGTTCCAGTGGCGTGTTCTGGTCGCTTTTCAGTGGGCGTAGTGTATTTCTGAGCAGTGTGACTTTAAATTATCGGTTGTGAACACAAAACAAATTCCTGTTTCTGTAAAAAAAAATTAGATTAACTAGGTAACTATTCTGTTTATCCTGATACTGATTATGCGCATTTTTTTATAGAATAACAAAATAAAGTTTAAAGCACAAGTTTTTAAGTTGTAGATCGCCAGAAATATTGTAGGGATCGCATAAAACTTTGACCAAAAAGAGTAAATTACAATAAATTACCATTTTATATTTGTTTAGTTTATTGCAGAAATAAACGTCATGCTGCATGATTACACGAACATAAATATTTACGTAATCATTTGTATACATAGCTATGCTAAACGTGTTAGACTGACCTGCTGACGACGGGGAGATCAAGGTTCAAATCCAACTCAGGTCTAATAATGGTAGTTTTTCCTAAATTGTTTTTCAACTCTTTCCACGTAAATACGTTTATGTTGCATTTAAAATGATTTTTTCCCCTCATCCCTACCCCATTAGAGTAATTATCATATATGCGTATAGCCTGAACAGAAAGTAGAAAGGGGTGATAAGAAAACCATGCTCCCCCCCCCCCCCTAAAACCAATTGG
>CABFWO010000497.1:219498-234025 GCA_902155825.1 Timema genevievae
GAATTTTTTTTTTTTTACCAGATCAAAGAGCTGTGTTCTTTCTTTATCCGTGGGTTTTTAAGTGTGACATCAAAAGAACGTGGGGCTGCCATCTTAGATTCACTGAAGAAGATAAAAATGAAGAGTACTGCGACCCCAAAGTAAAACAATGGCATAACTCAATGTATGAGTTTGAATTTGTGACGTACCACTTCCAGTATTGTTTACATCTAACTAACCGTAATAACAATTAACAGGATAACGTTTAATTTTTTTATTTTATTTTGAACAACGTTGGTTGGAGGACTGGGAATTGGATCTGGTCTTGAGCTACGCTGGTTTGTCAGTCGTGTGCTGATATAATCAGATGATTTGATAGCGATTAGAAAAGGGTAGTTTGGAGTAAATATTTCAGCATTTGTGATGAAGGAGACTGGTGAAACCATTAAGATAAACTCACTTCAATACACCCGCCCGAGATTCGAGCTCCAATATTCCCGGTGGATTCCAAGCAAAATGAGACTGATGCCTTTCTCTGTGTAACCACTTGTGAATGTTCCATTCTTTTTAGCTCTAGAATACTATCGTCATTGTATAACGCAGTACTGCTCTCGATACGTAAATCTGACGTAATAACAGATAAAATCTTTCATAATCTTCTTACGTAATTTGAATTTAATTTTTAGTATTTTTTGGTTAATTTATTTGTATTTAATTTTTTGTATTTTAAATTACATCAACATCTACACATTTCAAACACAAAATTAAATACATAAAACTACATAACAAAAATAATTCAGGTCTTTAAAACTTATGAATGTACAATAATAGTTGGTATATTTAAATGTTTTTGTAATGGCTGGATCTACAATATCTAGTTATCAGTAGAAAAAAAAAGAAATGAAAATATTTGTATTCAACTAATTTTTAACCGTTTGGTCAGTTACCTCTAACATTTCCATTAATACCATTAGATTGTAAATCTGGCTTCTATATTTAAATGACGTAATATAACGTCCAAGATGCAAACATCCGTCACGACAGCCAATTGTTGACTGACCGTTGGAGGCATAGCTCGATGGAGGAGAGTCTCGCTTGCCGGGGAGGGGAGGGGAGTGGGGATGAATTGGTAAGGCACTACACGTATATTGTACGTACGAGAGCATTCTGGGGTTAAACCGGGTTCAACAGCAAGAGACAAACATTGGTGTGCGCGCAGAAAAAGGCATCATTCCCAACTAATCTGGTTCTCCAAAGACAGGTAGGTTGAGGTTCGAGACCCTACTGGTTGTATTAAGTGTCCTTTGTTTCTGATTGGTTGCCCTTTCTTCCCCCAAATAGTTGTAGGTACATTTCCTCTGCACTCTTTATATTTAATCTTTATACCATTATGTTTGGATCATGTATAACCGTTTCACATTCTCTCGGCTCATTTCTACATTCCTTCTTATTAAACTGGGTGAAAACTCAAATTTGGACAATTTTGAGAGCTCTTGTGGAGTGATACGATACTATGTGATAGGCACTATTGTGGACCTACCTTAATTAAAGACGGATAACCCGGAATATTAGTAGGGTACGTAAAAATAAGAAGTAAGGTTTGTGCAAAAGGGGGCCAATTCCTTGTACAGGGTGGAGAGGAAACAATAATACGATCTACGCTGAGGAAAGTGATTGTCATCGTGCTGAGGTTTGTCTGACGTCCAGGGGAACTCACCTGAGTGACATTATCTTCAAAAAGTGAAAAATTGTAGTATATAGTTTGCTTTTATTTACCTGGTGAATATTATGATATTTTTGAGTTTTTTATATTTGTTAATGGGTCAATTTTAAATTCAATTAAGTTGTTATTTTGTATGAATTCAAGGGTTTTAGAGATGTAGTCATTCTTGTCCATAAGGACAATGGTGTTCTCTTTATCAGCTTTTACATTGATTGTGTTGTTGGATTTGAATTTTTGTTTTATAATTGAAATGTTTTTGGTTTGACTTGGTAAATTATTTTGTCCATTATGATTGGAAATTATTTCATGCAATTGATTGGCGACCATGTTTTTGATAAGGTTTTTGTCATCAGAAGGTAATTGGCTAATAACATCCCCACTGTCAATTATCAAGGATTGAGTCTTTTGTTTGATGGATGAATGTTTTAGATTAAATTTGTAACTCTTGTGGAGGATTTTTTATCTCTGTTGTTCAGTTTAAATTTGTACACATTGAGAAATCTAGGATAAAATTGGAAGCTAAAATTGTGATCAATTTTCTTTGGTTGCGAAATTTGAGATAAGTTGTTTAGTTTTTGTTTAATATTTGATATTTTGTATGAATGATTCTGTCATTTTTATTATTGATTGTGTCTAAGGTTTCATCAAAAAGTATAGAGTGAAGTTATTTAGCTAGATCAAGATAAGTTTGGTAAGATTGTTTGTTTAACAATTGCAATTTCATGTGAAAAAAAGAGATCTCGCAATTAACTCTATTGATCTGAATTTTTTTGTAATTTGATAATTGTTTGATAATTGCTTTTAAAATAAAGTAAAGCATATTAAGGAGTGATATGATTATTAATACATTAATGGATAAACCATAGATTTACAAGAAAATTGTTCGTATTGCGTTGTATTGTATATTATATTATTTGTATTAATATTTTAATGCGTCAACTTATGTTTTAAGATTATTTATCAACTCGTTTGAGAATTATATTTTTAGTTGATGATGCATTGTAATTTTATCTAATTGTTAAAATCATAGACTATATGTTTTTCTATGAAAATTTCATTTAAATTTTACATTTTAGTGCTTGTCAATATCACGTAATACATTAACCACTTTATTAACAGCTTAATTTATAAATTAATTTTATAATTTTCTAGTTCAAATCATCTAATTCTTAACTTTCACTATAACCACTCCTTACTTTCAACTATTCTCTTAGAATGTTTTCTAAAGCGTTGTTAATTTTCAAGTTACTAATCGTATAATTGTTTCAGCTACACCACATATAATTGTATCGTGATTGTTCCAAGAAACTCCACGTAGCCTCTGTTCTGATTGACAAACACAAAAATCAAATTTAAATTATATTCAATTCAGAGTGGTTTCCAAGAGGTCCAAGGCTTTATTAGTCTCTCATTGAACTTTATCACCAATGACGGACCCTGAATTCTCTCGACTGTACTGATTTGTTCGGGTTGTTTCACAGACTCAAACCTCCCATCCGACTTACCCATCTTTATCGACTGTGATTTTCAGCTCCGAATTTTTAATTTTATCATTGAGTCTTACGTACTGTTCAGGTTATTCATATATATAATAATTACTCTAGTGGGGTAGGGATGAGAAAGGAAGCATTTTTAAGATAATCTACCCGAATTTGTTTGGAAGGAGAGTAGAAAACCACCTAGGTATAAAACACCCTCAATAGAACCAACTGGGATTTATTTTAACACCGCGTTTTACTACCCGTTCGGGTTTTATTCTTATGTAGTTACTAATTACGCTGGTGGTTTTAGGGTTAAGGAAGGTTATATCTAGAGGAAGTATACCAAAATTTACGTGGAAGGAGATTAGTAATAGTTGAGGTGTAGTAGATGGAAAAACCACCCTCAATACACCCAACAGAGATTTGAACCTCAAGAGTGGAAGAGTGTACAAACTGCCCCCAGTACACCCGACCGAGATCGACCCATGATCTCCCCGTCATCGGCAGTCTATTCTGTTTCGAGAACATTGCCTTAGACCCAGCAATAACAGAAGCGGGTATTTATATGCAGTCCTACCTTTATTTGTGTACTAATTTTATTTCTGTAAATATATGACAATAATGATATTTTTGCCTCCGTGTTTTACTAATTGTCAGGGATATATGCAGACGTTAATGAGGTTGGGATGAGGAAATTAGAATGTTAAAAGGGAATGTGTTGACCTCTTTGAACTTGGGGTTAAGTGCTCGCCTCAGGATCCGATGTTCGTGGGCTCAAACCCAGCCGGGGTGGACAGATTTTTCTTGAACGATAACAATTTGTAGCCAGCTTCATTTGGAGGGGGAGTAAGGCCGTCAGTCCCCTGTCGATTGTGGCAGGTAGAAAGAACCCTCGAAGGTAAATGTAAATAAGGTTAATGTAAATACACTTCCGGCAAAATTGGCAGGCTTTTTCACACTCCCTCATAGAAATTCAGCATGGAAGACAATGGAGAACCCCAACACTTTCTGAAATCGTTTAGCTCATGGATGGGTCTACCAGATAGTTCAGGTATTCCTAACCAGCCGAAAGATTGAGTGCATGCCTAGATCCAGATGGATAAAAATCACATGAATACAATCTTCGTTTTTTTTAGTACTGCGACTTAATATCCGTTGGGGCTATATGCATAAAAATGATGTACTAATTACTATTATGTGTTAGTAATGAGGAAGTTTAAATTATGAGGAAATGTACCCTCATTTCGTGAAGGGGAGAGTGAAAAACCATTTGAGTAAAAATTAACCTGAGTACACCCGACCGGGTTTGGCAGACTATCCTAATGCAAGATTGATGCCTTATAAAATGCGGCCACCGAGGCAGGCTTCAAGTAGTTTACTTAAGAATAAGGAAAAGAGAAGAAGAAGAAAAAAAGGAAATGTATCCTCATTTGTATGGAGACTGAGTGAGAAAATATCCACCGAATCTTTAGTACACCCAGATAGGATTCAAACCCTACCTCCCCACCATCGGCAAGCCAGACTTGCTGAACCTAATATCTAGCTTGCGTTCCCAAGATGTTAAAAAAAGATGCTGACTAGAAAACTGACAGACCACGGCTTGATTATTAAAAAATGTTCTCTTCATGTGAGACACACGTCAATGGTTATGCGGACTAAGACGTTAATCACGTCTGGTCTGGTTTGTTGGAGATGTGGAGATTAGGGGATTAGATTTGGTTTTTTATAAATTATTTCTCACCCTTCCTTCAAATGAGTGAAAGAAAACTTATAATTTACATCTTCCTCATCCTAGCCCAATTGGTTTAAATATGCGCATCGTCCAGATGGCTAGTAAGACGCGGAGCACAAACAAAAATAGTTTTGTGAGAATTATTCTTGTTTCCCGTAATTAACAGGACAAATTAACAATACTTTATTTCTTCGATGTCTGGAGTCAAACCAAGGATCTCTGGGTAAATAACTTGGTCCTCTCACTAAATTACGGGGGTAGGGTAATTAATTAAAGCTCTCTTCAGCAGTAGATTCTGTCACGTTTCTTTCACACTAATCTTCCTCACAATTTTCATAGAAAAAAAAAGTTTAGAATCTAAGGAAGATTTAAAGCTTCTAACAGAACCTGAAAAGTTCATTAAGACAGTTTAATTAGACACTGATTAACAGAGAAAGGGAAAAAAGTCACCTCGCTGGCTCGTGATCACTGGAGCGCAGATGAATTAAGCGATAAGTGATTGAGAGCGAATCAGAGGTCCCCTTGTTGGAAGAGTACAGTACCGTAGTAGCTAATAAATTCCGTTTGCGTTCCAGCTCTTAACACGGAAAAGGAGTCTTTTATTGACTCGGAATAATGGACTCGGCGAGACTGATGGAGGAGGCTCGAATTTAGGTGACTGGCTGGAGACTAGTCGCGAGGTGATTCACAATTCGTTCAGTTTCAATGATTTAAACCATTTGGACTCACATTTAATAATCACGTGTGATAAGGATGTTTTTTAGCTTCACCTCAACGAAAATGTGTGTATCATTTCTTTATATTCTAACTTCCTCTTCATTTGTGTAAATATGTGGACTGCCCGGATGCTTAGTAAGATGCCGTGGAAGAAATATCAGTTTGATTTTAGAAGAAGCGTTCTAGCTGGAAGTCTTGATTACATGTTTATAAAAACAATATCTTGCATCTATTGCAGATGATATATAATTTGGTTGTGGATCCTTATAATATTTATTTTAATTTTATTAAGAATTCTGTGTTTCATAAAAACTCGTTAAAAAGTACAAAATGTGATTGCATTTAAAAAAATTAAATTGTAAATATATATTTAAATAGGTATCTGTAAATTTATCTAAAATCCATAAATTTGGATTTATTGGCACGTTACGGTGATCCAGACAGACTTTCTCTTTAATCCTAAGATAGAGACATTTACTAAAAACTAGAAAGTTTTATGGAACGAAATAATATATACTGTTACCAAAGAGTCAAACGAATCGCATCGTGAAAACCACTCTTCGATTTGACGGGGTCAAGAAACGTGGGCATTTATTAAAATTTCGAGTTTGAATTATTTTGACCTTCACAATACTTTACTCTTAGGAGGGTGGGGTCAAATCAAATGACATACATTGTTATAACATCATAAAGATAAGAGAAACATATGTGTCCAACAAAGAGCATAGCATTCAATTAATTTTAAAAAAATTTAATAAAAAATACATATGTATTGACTTATAGCTCAGACACTATTGGTTATTTTATAAAAGTACCTATCAAATAAAATACTGTTATATTTAATAGTTCTACATTTTAACAATGATAAGTTATTCAGTATCTCGAATTGTTGTGGAGATATTATCAAAATTGGAAATATCTGCTTATATACACATTTTCATCGAAAATTTAAACTTTTCAGTTTGTTTTTAAAACCAAACAGTATCTATACAAAAAAATGATTCAAAATATTTAAAGTGGGTTTTGAAAAAAATATGTTTTCTCTTTTTGCCTATAAGTAAACTAAATTCACTAAATAAAAGTTAATATAATAACAAATTTAAATATAGTTTTGGTAATTTAACAACATATTTAAGGGCATTTCATTAAAATTTATTAATTTCCAAAAAATTTATGAAAACTGTCGTTTAGCCTAAAAAGCACACAGAAAACACCATCATTAAACATATTCTTTTTTAAAGTTTAAAAAAGTTGAAGTCAAATTATTTGTACATACATTAATACATGATACATGCATACCTAATCATGCCGTTCCCTGATGGGTTAGGCTAGAAACGTTGAATTTAGCTAAAAAACAATAACTTTATAACTAATCCTATCTCACTTAACTTTCTCCACACTTCCCTTTCCTTGCATACTCCATTCGATTCAACAATATTCATACACCGACACATACATACTCTTCTAATCCTAAAGCTCTTAAGGTTTCTTTTTTTCACACAATCATTTACAACATTTAGACACGTCTTTCATGGCCTACTCCTTTCTTTTGATCCACACACCCTACCTTCATTTATTTTCTTAGTCAGTCGAGCCACATTCACCATCTCAATATTATCTAATTAACGTGAGACGCTTCTTTCCCATTGACAATTTAGATTCCATTTTAAACCGCATTCCTTCAGCACCCATTCATTATGGACTATGTCTATACAAGTTTTTCCACATAAATTTCTCTGATATATCATTCCAACCACATTTCCCTTGTTCTTGTGTTTCTCCTGACAAACTTACACTTCACAACCATAAAACCATGTCGATATTACTTCATTCTTTGCAATAGTCTTCATACATCCAATCAAACTCCGAGATATATTCACCCGTCTGTATACTTCACCATCTATCCTTACATTTTTACGGAACATTCTGCTCATATACACAAAATCATTCATTTTTTCTATTTATACTAGGCTTAAAATCATTTCCTGATCCATCCTTATAAAAACCATCTACAAAGTTTTGGAGATATTTATACGATGATACATTATTCCGGTAACTACATTCAAATAATTTTCTCTCTCAGACGTGTTAATACAGTATCATATACATAATATAACAGCACTCTCATAATCACATTGTCCAAATGTACACCAATGGCGTCCTCACAAGCATCCTCATACACTCATCAGTGAATGAATTCATTATACAACCTTAAAGACATAACACAACCTTGTCTAGCACCTTGTTCAATGTCAAACCATTCGCTAAAAGTTCCATCCACCTTCACGCACACTTTTCTTCTATCATACACTGTCATAAATGCATCTACTAACCATGCATTCACACCTTACTATCTCCGAACACTCCATAACTTCTCCAATTCTCATGATCATACGCTTTCTTCAGATCAACTAATGAACAGTACACGCTATTTCTTACTGCAATACATTTCTCAATTAGTTGTTGCAACGCAAATATCTGGTCAATGTAACCTATACCTGGCATGAAACCACATTGCACAGCCCAAATCTTGTCCGTGAATTTCCAGCACTCTCTCAATTAAGACTCGCCCAAAAACTTTGCTTGGAATACTCAACAAACTAATTACCCTATAATTCTTACATTCACTCATACTGCCTTCGCCTTTGTGCAAATGAACAATGATAGCATTATTTTTTCAGTCATTAGGATCATTCTAAATACCAGCACACACACTGAACAACTCACGCAATCTGGCCATGCCCCACACTTAATCATTTGACTTGAAATCCTATCTACATGTAAATCTTTGCCATTCTTTAACACTTTCATAGTTCTTAACACCTCATCCTCATTCATTCTTTCACTCCTTTTAACATTTTACATATTTTATTCCACTTTCTCTAAGTTTTTGCCAAACATATGCTTAAAATACTATATCCATCGCTTATTTATACCGTTCTCATCCCAGATTATCTCTCCATGTTCATTTTAATGCACTCTCTGTTTGGTTTTCTTCGACCACTTTCAGAATATCTTCTTATTTCCTTCAAAATCATTCCTCACTCTTTCTCCTTCTTTTAATCTCATTTGCTCTTTACTTTATTTCTTTGCATTCATCTTTTTATTTCTGCTCAAGTCCCACAATCTCTTATGTTTTGTTTCCCTTTCACAGCAATTATTCGTTCGTATGCTTCTTTCTTTTCTCCCACGGGGCTTATTTTACCTGTTCATTCCACCATGCCCCTCTTTTTAAGTTTCCCCACAGCAGATCCAAACAAATCTTTCCTGCACTGAATTACGGCATCTACAATTCTATTCCAATCACTTTCCATACCATTGATATTTATTTCAATATTCCATTCATAATTTTTTAAAGTTAATTTTTCGCCAAGCAATACTTAATATTGCATTCTCACATTTTATCCTGCAATTTTTCACTTTCACTTTTACTTGCTTAATACTCTTGCACTACTTCCTCACAACATTCCTACCTGATTTCAATATTGAGGTCACTAGGAAGTGATCCATTCCACATTCAGCTCCATGTACAGCCATAGTATTATTTACTCAACTTATCAATCTATTATCACACACCACAAAATCAATCATCGTTCTCGAACAACCTTTTTGCCATAAATAAAAGTGAACATCTTTGTACTTAAACAATGTGTGCTACACAAATAATTCTTTTTCCAAACACAGACTCAATCATTACCATTCTCATTTACCCTGTTATTAAAGAATTAAAATATTTATATGGCACAATTTAAATGTAAAATCATAGTGAAAAAATTATACCTAACTTTTATAGTAACAAATAAAAAATTAATTACATGACAAACAAGTTTAAATTGTGTTTTACTATTGATTTATTTATAATATTTAGAAACATTTATTAATTACGATTAGCAAGCCTCTTGTATCTTTACCTTGCTGTTAAAAGCTTAGATTTTCTAAATTGTATTATTAATTTTTCTGAACTATATTAAGAGATTTATTTCAAACATTAATAGGCTTACAAAATATAGGTAGTTTGTTTATCTGGATAGGTAAAATCTTACAATATATTTAATAGGACAGTTAAACAACAATACAAATACAAGTATAATAATTATACAATAATTCAATGTGTACTTGGGCTGATAACGTGTCAAAATTAGAATTGATTTTTTTGGTATTCATTTTAGTTATGTAATATGCACTTTCTGAACCGACTGAGAATATCAGCATATGGGAGTATCAATGAGTAAATATTGCTGGGAAAGATATTTTCACGTATCTCTTAGAGCTCTTTTACATTCCAAAATTGACATTGTATTAATGGCTTTACTTTCCCTCCAAGGGAAGTTGTGATACGGATTTTTATCGCCCAAAAAAAATTCGCTGTCCCGGCTAGGTTGAATCCACAATCATCGAGTCCTGAGGCGAGAACCTTACTCCCTGACCACCGAGATTGCCAGAATGGAAGTCGAATTGTATAGACTTGCACATTTATATATACATGATCAATTTGCAATTTATTTTAACCAAGTTTTTTTGTTTTAATACACATTTACAAACTATTTATCTCCCTAGATATATTTTTTATTTTCTAATATCAAGAGGAAGTATTGTGGTAGCGAAAAGAATTTGATCTCGAGATTATGAAAAATTTTCACGTTTTATGTGAACACTAACCCAAAAAGTTTGATTTTACATTTTCGTCTATATCTATGTCAGTCACTCTGTCCTTGACCACGAGTCCAAAATGGTTTGATGGATTTTGTTCAAACTTGATATTTAGATATTAAAATGATACCCCACATTTTTTTTTTGCCCTAAACCTTCAGTTAAGGATAGTTATTGATGAGTTATTTTTTTAATTCCAAATTCTTCGAAAATGGTTCTAATGATTTTGTTTAAAATGCTTAACTAGGATTTATTTGAAATGCCAAATAACACTGGATAGTTGGTTTTTGAGCAAATATTCATGTAAATGTAGTTGACTGATGACATATTTTTCAAAAAATTGAAACATTTTAAAAATGGCTCTAACAATTTGGTTCCATTATGTATTTCGGGAATGTTTTACATGAAAAATAACAGTGTATACTTGTTTTTGGTGTAAACACTCTTTTATAGGTAGTCT
Organism: Timema genevievae; assembly: GCA_902155825.1. Taxonomy (NCBI): domain Eukaryota; kingdom Metazoa; phylum Arthropoda; class Insecta; order Phasmatodea; family Timematidae; genus Timema; species Timema genevievae. The sequence goes on from CABFWO010000497.1 coordinate 230,241, forward strand.
ACTATTGACTAATTTTCTAAAAAAGGAAATATTAAAAAAATTGCTTTAAAGATTTGGTTACAAATACATATCTTGGGAGATTTTGACATAGCAAAAAACCTTTATAGGCCCACTTTGTTTTGAGTAAAAATTCGCTAAAGAGTCTTTTACTGAAGACTGAATTTTGAAACTGGCTTTAAGGATTTTGCTCAAAACCCACAGCCTATCTGAGGAGTGTTTGACATGAACATTACAAATATAGCTATATATATTCTTATTTTGGAAGAAAATTTGGTTATGTGTGATTTACATATTCTTTTTAATATGAGTATTTAAAAAAATGCTTTTGAAATTTGGTTCAATATTGTTGTCATACCTATAAATAATAATAATGTTTCATTATTTATGAAAAACAAATTAATTTAAGGGTAGTTTACTAACATTAAATTAAATCAAGACTTAATGTTTTGGAAATTGACCTTGAAGATTGAATTCAAAATGGGACTATGTTAATAGATTTTTATTATAAATAGGAATACGTTTTTATTTCTACAAATTCAAAATAATTTATATTTGAAAAACAACTAATTTGAATATATTAAACGATTTTATCCAGCAACACCCACCATCTGATAGACTGTTCTCACATACTGATATAGGCCTGTAGATTATGGGTAGGCAGGACGGTCAGTGATAGCTGGATACTTTTTTGGGGAGCTAGCTGAATTCTACTTATTTTAATAAATTTTGAATATTTTCGAAATTATCAAAATTTACTTGGTTCAAAATATACATCGGGGAAAATTTTAAATGATAATGAATAAAATATCTTTGTTTTTCTAAAATTAATTAACTCAAGTGTGGTTTACTTACAACAGATTGTAAAAAAAAAAATAATTTTTTCGCAATTAGTTAAAGATTGAGTTCAAAAAGGGTATCTGGAAATAATTTTTACTATAAATAGGAGTACGTTTCTATTTTTGCAAACTACAAATAATTTAAGGGTGGTTTAAAAATAATTACTTTTAAATATAAAATTTGTTTAAAATATTTGAATAATTTAGATTAAAATTTATAAATAAAGAATTTTTTATCTTGACTAACAATATGATACTATTGTTTTTATAAGTAAAGCTTACTTAAGAGTATTTTACTAAAAACTTATTTTTGGAAAGTTTTTCTTCGATGATATAATACATCAGCGATTCCCAAAGTGTGCTCCGTGAAGCATCTCGAAGTGCTAGCGAAAAGGTTGGAAAGAAAAATAAATAAATTAAATGTGACAAGATCTCAAAACTGTGAATATGTTTGGCCATGAAATGTGTATATGTAAGTATTGGGTAGAAATTATTCAGCTCTTGCAGCGTGCTTACAAAACAGTGTAGATAACAAGTATTAAAAAGCCGAAGTACACATTATACGTCACCTCAGTCATCTTTGCCCACCTACATCTTCTTGGAACCATGCAAAATATCAATCGTATTGGTGAAGCACACAGATTGCACGCGGCAAAACCAGACAGAGACACTAGAAGGTGCCAGGTAGCACCGTCTCTCTAAGAACTTCGTCGTACTTTCAGATACGCTTGTTGGATTCGATATCTTTCCAGAAGTTTCTGGGAAGTTTCTATTGCCTATTAAAACCTCAAGTTTCTTCGCACCTTCAATTAATTGCAGTCCAGTCAGTATTCAATCGAGAGTTGTAACAAGTCAAGTAGCAGTGCAGTGCTATTTATAGTTGCAACTGTTATTTTTCTGGAAGAACTCCACAAAAGAAATGTCAGAAAATCCACTCAGTCTGATATTGCATCAAGATGAGTGCTTGAATGATTAGACATTAGATTCTGTGATAAAAGAGAGTTTTGCAACGAAAATTTCACTATCAGAATTTTGGTGTCAGCTAAGAGACAAATTTGAAGTTTTGTCAGGTAAAGTGAAAATCAGCCTTCTGTCCTTTGCAACAACTTACTGATGTAAATCAGGATTCTCTGCCGATGTGGCTACTAAAATAAAATACAGATCCCGCCTCAAGGCAAAGTCAGATATTCGGTGGCAGCTGTTCCATATTAAACCTGATATAACCATATTAAGCAACTCAAAACAATCCCATCCCTATTATTAGAATCTAAGTTAGCAGTCTATAATTTATTGTTCTTTTTTGATGCCAAGTAACTTTTTTTTTGTAATGGTGAAAATGGATTTAAATATATCTATGTGGGTAACCTAATATTATGTATTAATAATACCTAAGTTGAATTTGTTATCAAATGTGTTGCCTTACTTTAAGTTTTTCATTGTTGTTTTTCGTTTATGTAATTAAGTAAGTTCCTTATTTATCTTAAATTAGTTGATAAAATATCATTATGAATGAAGTAAGCCTTTATGTTTAACATGCTCAACTTCTTAAACATGCTTTTCCATCGTGAATACTGCTGTCATTCAGTTTAGTAACTATGTAGGTACTAGGTGAAAGTTTCGTAGCACTTATGCCAATTGATGTTTTGAAAAATTCCAATTTTCAATGGTTTTCAATGGGATAAACTAAATTTAGATCAAAGTTTAAGATATCTAGAGCTCGAAAAATAAGTTGTGCTTTTGCTATAGGATAAAATATCGACAAAAATCTTTAAAAGTGCAGTTTGGTAGAAACAGTTTAAAAAATGCAAATACGTGCCTTTGGCATCAGGGCAACGATAGTGCTCCGTGATGGATTTATTTCATAAAAAGTAGTCCGTGATTCAAAAGTTTGGGAACCACTGTAATACACAATATGAGAGAGTTTGTGCGATTGTGTTGTACCATTTATTTAAGCCTTGTCTGGGATATATATTTTGGATTAGAATGTGCAGAAAAAATATTCTTTTTAATTTTTTGCTTGTGTTTATTATAAACTAGCAAGTTTAACACGTGGCTTGCTTGGCAACTGATTAATCTAAGGGCTAAATCTTGAGGTGAATATTAAATAGAAAATGCATCCATGATGTCTTAAAGAGAGGATGGAAAACCATACTGAAAACATATTTATAAACCTCCCCCCCCCCTTATTGTATCCGATTGGAATTTGAACCCTGAACTACTCGTAAATAAATACCTTGTCCTGTGCGAGTCCAACACCTCAGCTTACTTCAGACACCTGTGCAATTATGTGTAAATATATTCATATCCCTGAACCAGTGGTACTAAATTAATACGGAGTTGATGTTAACTGTTCTAGACATATTTTAATGAGTTTTAAAATATTGCATTCACTTGAATAGAATGGGTTTCAAAATTGACATTAAATCTATTTAAATCAAACTACCATACGTCATAAAATGAGTTTTTCAACTTTTAATATTGATTGTTCACCATTGTTGCTTAAGCTATAGAATGGTACATGAATTAAAATAAATATAAACACTAATTACAATAGTGTGAACGAAATACGTAGATGGATAAAAAGCTCTTGGTGATTTAAAATATAAATTGAACATAAGAAAATATAAATTGGCAAGAAAATAATTATAAAGAGGGAAATTATATATTAAAAGGAAAGGAGAATAAAAATGACAAAGCAAAATTAAAATCAGAATGAAAAATGAGAGCCAACAAAATAGGATTGACGAGAAATAAAATAGATAAAGCGTATGAAAATGGGAGAGCTAAGGTATGCCATAATGAACGAGAATAGCTCGGAGAGACTATTCCATATTTTAAACACACAGCGGAAAATTACAAGTAATGCTATGCAAATGAATGAATCTAAGTTGTAACAAAAAAAAACCGGGTCAGTGGCCACTCAGACCCTAGAGGCACCGCCCCCCCCCC
>CABFWO010000497.1:240880-303973 GCA_902155825.1 Timema genevievae
TATATATATATATGTGCACATAGCTTGAAAGTTATTGGGTTTATAAAAATAGATTTCATATAAAGATTTGTATTATTTACAGCCCTACATATATGCAATGATAAGTAATTTCATATCTTAAAAAGTTACGGATATATGATTAAAAAAAATAGAATTCACGCATCAGACCGGAGCCTTTGAAGTCATTTTGCCGAAATATTGAGAGTAGCCACTTTTCTTATAATATTTATAAATGATTATAAATGAAATTTAATCAAAATCGTTTGAGCCGATTTTGAGAAAAAAGAATTTTTCTCTTTTTGCCCCTCAGTAAACTACCCTTTATTTTAGAGTTGGATATCCAATTCCAAAAATTTCTCGTGGCAACCCTTTTAAAACTCTAGATAACAAGCTTTAGACCGATCGGACAAATATTTTATGCTCTAGTCCGACGTACAAACAGACAGACGGAAATTCAAAAACAAAATTTTTAGGTTCAGGGGGTCATGAAACGTCAACATTCATCAAAATTTCAAGTTCATTTCTTTTGACGATCACAATACTTTATTTTAACTGTAAGAATGCGAGAAAGTAAAATAAATGGTGCGAAACTCCATACGGACTTTATCATTCTTTTGTTTAAAAATTGAGATATTTACTCAAAGTTTGTAATATTATGTGAAACGAAATAATATACACTAGCAAATCTGAGAAAAAATTGCATTATATTTATGTTAAAATAGTTCTTGACTCCCGGATTTAAATTTTATTATCTTCTTTTAAAAGAATTAGAGCCCTCACTATAATATTTGAAAAAAAAAAAAAAGAAATATCGTTATTGGGTCCACAAGGGTCATTAATTTGTATTAAAATTTGATTTCTGGTTGAAATTTTCGACATTTTATTTGTGGGCTACACATATTATGGCTTTCGCATTTTTATTAATTTCATCATTTATAAATTTAAACCAATAAAAAAGGTAAATATTGAATCTTGAGTCTAAAATGATAGATATAGAGCATTGCTGTACAAACATTTTCCCTAAGAGGTTAAAGAAAAAAGAACATACACTCTTTGAGAGACATACTTATTTATATACTCTATGTAATTAGAGAATGATTGCGTTGAAACTTAGTAGTATCTTTGTACAAATAAAGCTTACAAAATAGTATTAATATATTTGCCAATATCTCCGAAACTTTTGGTTTTATAAATATATATTTCAAATAAAAGTTTTTATTTTTAAAAGCACTAATATTTTGTATTAAAAAGTAATTTAGTATTTTAAATATTTATAGAGATAAGAAAATATCTGTTTCTGTGAAGTACTACTGTAAAATTCATTTTTATAGGAAAATGAAAATAGCCATATTGTTTATAATATTAATCAACGCCTAGATGCAAATTTTATCAAAATCGTTAAAGCCGATTTTGAGAAAATTAATTTTTTCTCTAATCACCCTTTATTAAACTACACTTAATTTTAGGGTTAAACAGACACACAGACAGACGGCAATGCAAAAACCACTTTTAGGCTTCGATGGGTCATGAAACGTCGACATCCATCAACATCTAGAGTTTGATATTTTTTACGGTCGCAATACTTGACTATTGTTCTAAAAGTTAAAATATATATATATATTTGAATCTAGCTTGAAAATTCTGGGTTTTCTAAAAATATGTTTCAGGTAGAATATTTGTGTTATAAATATCCCTACATATTTGCAATGATAAGTAATTTCATATCTCAAATAGTCTCGGAGGTGGGATAAAAAATGAGAATTTACGCATCAGACCGGAACCCTTAAAGTAATTTTGCCTTAAAAATGAAAGTAGCCATTTTGTTTAAAATATTGATCAATGCTAGAAATGAAATTTAATCAAAAACGTTAGAGCCGATTTTGAGAAAATCGATTTTCTCTCTTTTTACCCTTCTGTAAACTGGATATACAATTCCAAAAACCCCTCGGGGCAACCCTATGAAAACCCTAGATACCAGGTTTTATCCTTATCGGTAAAATGTCAAAGGCTGTAGTCCGAGGTACAGACAGACGGACAGACAGACAGACAGACCGACCGACCGAAATTTAAAAACAAGTTCGTTCAAAACAAGTTCAATTTCGATTTTGTTGACGATCACAATACTTTCTCTACCTGTAAGATAGCGAGAAAGTAACATGAAACCATGCGAATATCACTGACATGAGTCAGATGCAGGACACATAATAACAAAAATAAAGATAAAAGTAATTTTAATGGACGTTAAGACTGTTTTAAACTTAGCTTAATATGGTAATATTTAATAGTTACTTTATTTACCCTTCGTATACCCCAAAAGTAACAATCCTATCTTTATTTGTTCCACTATAGTGTAACGACTAAAAAACTGTAGTCCCTCGAGGTACAGTACGTAAGAATGAACAATCAAACGAGGTGTACCCGGATACAAACACAATGTCATTGATACACGTTTGGGAATTATTTGAAAAACTGGTAGAAACAAGACACTTTGGTGGCCGCATGGTCTAAGGTGTCACTCTCACTATATACTAGACTGTCTATGGCGGGGAGATCGATTTTCGATCCTGGTTAAATGCGCTGTGTTTTTCCTAATTAGTTTACAGTTCTACACGAAAATGCTGGTACACTTCCTTTGGATTCAACCTTTTCTCATCACTAAGTCCTAACTTTTTAGCATAATTAGTACATAAGCGTACAACCAGAAGGGGTAGTAAGACGCGGTGCTAAAAAAAACCTATTTGAGACTATAACACGACACACAGCATCATTAGAGGAGCGTTTGAAACGACTGATGACACTGTTGTTCGAAATAAATAATAATAATATTTAGCACCGCGTCTTACTACCCGTTCAAGTTATACTATACGCTTAAGTACTAATTACGCTAATGGATTAGGAATTGGTAAGGTTGAATTTAGAGGAAATGAACCCGCATTTGCGTGGAGGGAGAGTGGAAAACCATTTAGGAAAACCAACCCCAGTTCACCCGACCGAGATTCGAACCTCGATCTCCCCGTCCTCGGCGGTCGAGCTCAACACGACTGGCGCGTTAGCCAACTACGCCACCGAGGCGGGTTTCAAAATAAACAGTTTGCTCTAGTTACGTCTTCATTCGCTTTATGTGTTCTCAATGTCATTGCTGATGTGTTATCAGTCCAGTTCCTTGTATGATATGGCTACCTTCACACGTGGCTACATGTGTCAGGTTCTTAATACATTGGATTCAATTTGAATTAAAAAAAACATTTACCAGAAGAAATAATCAAAATACTTTGTTAATGATCAAACCACATGCTTCCTAGGTCGGAATCACGTCAGCACATTTAAGTATACGACTGTTTTTAATATCTTTTAAGTTTGAGGGGGAAGAGACGCTACTTAAGAACCATATCTCTACTGTTTTATAACAAAACATATTTTGTACCGAGATAAATAAAATATTGATTCAATTGAATCACTTAACTTAATTTTCTACACATAGCGATCTTAACAGTTTTTAGATATATATGTATCTAGGTCTTGGGTATTACGGAAGTTTACCAGTACTATATAGATATTTATTTCAAAAGTTTCGGGTCAAATACCGTGAAATATGATAACTATTTAAGAATTGTTGATATTAATATTTGTATAAAACTAAACTAAAAGTATAAACCTAAGCATTACTTTATTTAGTTTGTAAAAAAAACTTTTTATCATAAGACTGAAAAAAACCCCATTAAATTGCGTTTCCCTCTCTTTTACCTTAAGCGTTTAGGTTTGATTAACTTTGAATGTTAAAAAATGTTATGTTAGAAGTGTTAAGAAATGTGACATCTTACATTTGTTTCCTAACAAAACACTAGAAGCTCAGGTGCTGTCCTCAACATCTCTACTAAAATTTAATCATCTCACCTTTAAAATGTGTTAAGCAGCTTTTTCAACTTTATGTAAAAACCGCCTTTTATTTTTCTACAAGCCTTTTGCACAGCGTGTTGCCAGAAATTGTGTTGTACCTTTGTAATAAAAAAAAACTCTGCAACAAGTCTACTACGGCACAGATGGTAAACTTTACACAGGGAGACAAAAATTACAAAGTTAAGTTTACCTCCCCTACCAGTCTTCAACAAGTCAGGCAGGGTTTCTGAACAAAACGTTTTCCTGACTGTTTTTCTTTTATCTCAGAATGTTACACTTTGAAGACCATCCTGCGTGAAAACACACAAAAATAAATACAAAAAATCAAGGGGTTACCAGAAAAAGGAAACATACGTACAGTTGCAAGAGTTAGATTAATATATATATATATGTATATGTGTGTTAAATAAAATATTGGTTTATTAAGTTAATCGTTTAGTTAAAATAAATATTTCTTCTTCTTTTCACCGCGCCATACTACCATACTACCATACTACCATACTACCATACTACCATACTACCATACTACCATACTACCATACTACCATACTACCTCTTCAGGTTGTACGTATGTTTTATGGCAATTCATCTAATGGATAGCGATGAGGAAGGAAGCATTTTAGAGATAATCTAACCCAATTTGCTTGGAAGGAGAGTGGGGAACATTTTAGGAAACACCACCAACAATCAATTCAATAGGGATTTGAACCCCGATCTTCCCGTCATCATCAACCAATTGTCACGAGAGTTATGCATCTTTAGTTTTGTGTGAAATATGTTTGGCAACAAATACTAAACCGGTTTTGATCTTTATTTTTACACTACTTATTACTACCCATCTGATATATTCACATTTTTTTTTGCAATAATAAGAGAAGTAGGGGAGGTGTTTATCGTGAAATTTCTGAATAAACTCATTATAATATCAGCACAAGACTTACAAACTAACTTAAATCTAGAACAGATACAACATCCAGCCCCCAGCCGTACATTCATAACTGTGAAAGGGAAAATCCACGGTTCCCTAATGATATATATTTTGACCATGGTATGAATCAAACCCGGGACTCCTAGCTTAATAGACAGACACGCTACTGATGAAGCTAAGGTGTCTGACTATCTACATATTAAATTGTACACTAATAGAGTAGATATGACGAAGATAGAATGAGGAGGAAATATACATGAACTTTACACTTAGTTGGAAAACCATTTAGGAAACTTAGTACATCCAATCAGGATTAAAATACTAACCTACCTCTCATTTGTAGGGAACTACAAATCACTCATGTCCTACATACGACCAAACAAAATATTTAGATTAAGTGGTATGAGGAACAATGTATCTTTGATAGTCTTAAATACCATCCGAAACACGACGCCTCAATATTCACGCCCTTAATAAAAGAACTATCTTACAATCTAGAGCTAATATTTTGGTTAGTAACAATAATTATGGCAGGACTTGGCATTCATATTTAGGTCATTTTGCAGAAAGATTAGCCAGTACTAATGTACCGTTACCCAGGGCCCCCCCCCCCCCCNCGAATGTACTAATCCTACATCCTTTCCGTGGAGGCTCTTTCAATGTCCCGATGAGGCGAGGTGATGGTGAGAGTGAGTACGAGGGTGTGGAACCAGTGTAAACACTTGGACTCAACTTAGACCTATTTAACCAAACCCTGGTGGCATGGCAACTATGCCCTTTTCGATAAAAAATACCCCAGTACCAGCCGGAAATCTAACCCGGGACCTCTAGGTGAGCAGCCAGAGGCTCTGAAACCTATATCACAAGGCTGGTTATATTTTAGCTAATGTTGTAGGTACAATGATATATAAAATACCTTACAGTTCATAAAATAAGTTTTGAAGAAATATTTATCTCCCAAATACGTTAGTCTAAAATTGTTCTTGCACCACTTACTAGAATTAATTTTTGTAAGCGCTGTATTTATTTACCATAGTGAATCGATTCTCTTTCTAAAGTATGATTTGTAAAAGAAGAAGAAAACATCTCAATAGATTTGTAGTTTTTAAAGTAAATTATGATTGAAGCGCTAAATAAATCTTTTTCTTAGGATATATTTGTGTGTTAATAGGTATTATACATATAATGGAGTCAGTAAGAGAGACTCATTCGATGACGCAATAAAAGATTTAAATAAAGTAAAATCATGTTCATATTACTAACCAATGAAGATAATGTTTACACCAATCTCTTTGATACTTTTCAAAATTCATCAAGTACAAAGAGAACTAATATATTCAATTATTAAGGCTGGAAAGGGGAAGAGGGGTATAGCAAACAATCCATCTCGTGCTTTCTGACTGTGATGGAGACAAATATGAGAACGAGACACTCTCCTCCGCGTGTAATAATTTAATAACCAGTCTCGTGTTCAGGGACAATGTGTGTTACTCTACCGTCGAGTATCATGAATAAGCTAACACTCGAGACAATGGTGGAAGGTGGTGTGGGAGTATATATAGATTGACTTAGGGGTGACATGAGTGGTGGGGAGTGGGAGAGAGGAGTGGAGGGTTGGTGATATTAGACACGGCGATAAGATAAGAGGGAGAGGGAGGGTTGAAGCATTAGAAAAGGATTAAGATAAAGAGGAGAGGGAGGGTTGAAGCATTAGAAAAGGATTAAGATAAAGAGGAGAGGGAGGGTTGAAAGCATTAGAGACATTGATTAAGAAAAAGAGTAGATTGTAACGCTATTTGCCACCTCACGTGTATTTCGTTATTTTTTCTAGTTTTACAGTATTTTACCGTTTAATTTTTGTTTTGGTTGAATTAAATGATGCACTTCAACATTCGTCTACATCATAGCGCGCTGTGTTGCCGTGCGTGGCAAAATAATACTATTTATATCATTCACTATAAAACGGAAGGAAGATCATCTTACATTTTTTTAATTAATTAAATTAATTAATTTTGAGCTAAGGAAAAACACTTACATTTTTATTGAACATATTTATCCCTTTAAGAAGTTCGTTGAATCTGATTTATTTATTTTCAATGTCGGTTATGAGTTTATTCTAACGCATGCGCAGGACTGTCGAGCAAGTGAGTGGCGTGTCTCGTATTTATATAATAATAAAATAAATTGATGCAAATAGTTCCAAACTAGCGCGCATTTCATTTCGATGGAAATAAACATTTTAATTCTTTTAAGAAACATTGTTCATATTCTTTGACATATATTTACAATCTTTACATTAAAATTTTATTTTATTTCATATTCATCCCTAGTCCATAGCCAACATTTTATATTTTGTTTTAATGCATAAGTTTTCTCTTTGGACTTGGAAAAAATAGAACGTTTTTAAATTTGATTTCCTGGAACTTTTTTTTTAGAAGATTGGGATTTTATTTCTCGGCGTATAATAAACATGAAACAAAATCTGTGTGGCTCCTAGCTAAATTTATGTTTTAAAGTGGAACATTATTTTAAAAGTAAAATACAAGTACACAAATAAAAAAATTCAGAAATTCGTTCGGTTTCAACATGGACATCTTCAACTTTGATTATTTTTTTCTCTTTCTCTTTTCCATTAAGAACTCAAGATTTATGTAAAAACTTTCAGAAAACATTAAATACATTCAGTCTCTTTATATATTCCAGAGCATTAGTTAATATTTTATTTTATGTCGAAATATTAATTCAATTGATTTTTTTTCCCTCAGCAATACTACATTTTTGTTAGTTTTACTAAAAACTCTAATATTATATATGTTCAGTAATATTATTTTTCTTTTACTCCGGTATTATATATTCTAAACTCCTAAAATAAACATGTTCGGAGAATATTATTTTTAATTAATTAATTTTGTTTCAGAATAGATATAATAAATAATATTTTATATTTTACTTTGTCAGATTATAATTGTATTCCCTCAGAATTCCATAGATAAGATGGGGATGTGGTAACAATGACACAATAATAATAACAACCCACAAAAGTTTTAATAATTGTTTTTTTATTGTAGTTTAAACTAGTACATTTCATTCAGTGATCCATCTTATTTAATTTACTCATGTTTTATTTTCAGTGTTCCTTCAAGTCTTGTAGAGATTTACAACATACCATTGTTGCAAGTAAGGTAGTGTAACTATTATTAACATTGCATCATCCAGAAAACGTTCCCGAGCACACCCTGTGGTCTCGAGTGTTAAGGGTCATCGTGCCACTGTCAGAGTTAGCAGAGTTAAAGTTTGTTTTATTTTTATTTTCTCCTAGGTCCTAGGAGTGGCTCCCACCAATTAAAGTTCAAACACATTATACATGTATAATTTTAATCATCCAGACGTTAACTTTTGTTGTGTAATATATTGAGAAATGTTATTTTTATTAGAGGATGGAGGGCTGGAAGCATTAGAGGAAAGGGATTACAGAATGAGAGCGGTTGGTGACACTGTATGGGGAAGGTCGTTGGTATCATTTGAAACGCTGATAAGAGTGGTGAAGGGATTTGGGGACATTAAGGTGGGGGAAGAGGGCTAGTGATATTAAAACAGCGGATAAGAGCGAGGAAGGGGGTGGTGACTATAGAAACGTGAGGTAAGAAAGAGAGGAGAAGAGAACTGGTGATGGTAAAGACAAGAAATAAGAGATGAAGGAGGAGAATGGTTAACAATATAGACGAGGGCTAAGAGAGAGGGTGACTATAATAAAGGATAAGAGAGAGTGGAAGGGGATTGATGACAATAGAAACGTGAAATAAGAGAGAGGGTGACTAGGACGTGGGATACGAGAGAGTGGAAATGGATTGATGACAATAGAAACGTGAAATAAGAGAGAGGGTGACTAGGACGTGGGATACGAGAGAGTGGAAGGGGATTGATGACAATAGAAACGCGAGATAAATGAGAGGGTAAGGGGGTCGTGACGTTAAATACGCTGAAGATAGATAAAAAAGGAAAGCGGTAGTGGAATAATTCATAAAAGTATGCTAGAAAGAAGCTGAGTGTTGATTGAATGATAGTAAAATGTTAGTGAATAAATGTGCTTGTTATGATAGGAGTACAATAATTTAACCAGGAGACAACATCAACACGGGGGTTGGACACTAACACTACACTAGCTTTCAGAAACACTCAGTCACGTTCTTGCATACCACCCACGGTGGAAAACGGGTCCATTTAGTAAAATATTAAAACGAGACTGATGAGGATGATGTAGAGCAGTGCTCATCAAATGGCGGACCACAGAGACATTTTTAATGACCTTGACGAGATAGCGATAAACATAAGAAATTATTCTAGTTCGGTGGTGGGTGGGTAGTAGACATAGAAGGCCAGCAATATTAAATAAGTAAAATAACTAAAAGGAAAAAAAAAGCACGTTTTAAAATTAGTATAGTTCTATATGGCTTGTAATTTTGCCAGACCACGGAAGTATAAAGTATTTTTAAAACGGACCTTTATCAAAAATAGTTGAGGACCCTTGATTTAGAGTATAATATACTACTAGCATCAGTGGTTATGCGGTTCAAGTCGTCACTCTTCAGTATACTGGATTGCTGGTAAAAAAAGGTCGTGCATCAAGTTCAGGTTGTGTTAACTTAATATTTTTTTAGTCTCCTTCCACACAAATTCTGGTATATTTTCTCAACATTCTACCTTTACCAGTTATATGCCTCACCTTCTCTTCTTTATCTTCCACTTGGGTACTGTTGAGAATCTGTTGATTTGAATGTTGATAAACCAATGACGTAATATTGTTTACCGGCCTTCAAAACCTCCAGACGAGGGTCGATAGTCAGGATGTCTCAGTTGGTAGAGGGTCAATACGTAAAGTTAAGGAACAGTTGCTCAGATCCAAATCCAAGAGTTATTTTCTAAGCTAACAAATACCATATAAGAGGACCGAATTGGCGGTCTAAGATCACTGACAAAAGGAATGGACCTGTCATAAGACAGAACACCTATTAACAATAAGTATAATTTGTTGGATTTTCACCATGATCTAGTGTATTATTAGTAAGTAAAAGAATTAAGTTATACCTTTTTATTTGCTTATTAATTAAAACTATAAAAATATATGTTGTATTATTTTTTTTCAAATAATAATAAAAGTTATTTTCTAGCTTATGTATTTTTATGACAGTGATAAAAGATCCACTCTTGTATAATAATTCATTTTCTTCCGGAATGGTTCCTTCCCCCTTAAATCAATTTTATCTATTTTGATGGGTTTTTGCCCTTTTCAGATTAAAGAAAGGGTCTCTCTTCACATGTTGGCTGTAAGAAGCACTTACAGAGTTGACACAAATGTGTGTTCATTTTCGTGGCACGTACACTCACTTTTTTTTTCATACTACTTTCGTTTTATTTTTTATTTATTTTCTGGTGGAAGTTTCGTGTTACAGAAAAGATTTACAACTTTGAGAAGAGCTCTAATAATTCATCCAGTTTCTTACAAGGAAAAAAAATAGTAGCCCCAAAAAAACATCCAATGACGCATAAGCTCGCACTTTCCCTATACTTTATACACAGCTTTTTATTTTATAGTTACCATGATTAACAACAGGTCTTCTAATGTCTCAATATACTGAGTAAGGAAAGGGAAGGTAGTTTAGCGGAGGTGTACCCACATTAGTATGATAAGAAGCTAGAAAAAAATACAGGAATGCATCTCATATGAAAATTAAATATTTGTTGTGAGCTTCGTGGAATTTGATAATAAACTTTTTAACAAACACGATACTTTTGACCAATATTTAAGAACTTTTATGGTAGATAGATATTTATAAATTAAACTAAATATTTCCACTGGAGCAATACTTTATTTATTTTGTTCAAAAATAGTTGTCAAAAATTTGAATTTGTGTACTTATACTCGTATTTAGACATTATTTAAGTAGTTGAGCTAGAATATTGATTTGTGATGTAATTTGTGTATATTATAATACTCTATGTTATTTAATAATATTATTAGCTATATTAAGTTTTATCTTTTTATTTTTATATGGTGCTAATCTTTTAATAAATGGTTTAGTTTATTTAATTGAGTGAGTTGATCAATTTTTTCCTGTTTAGTTGTAATAACTTTACTGATTGATTAAATTGAAATTACTTTTATAATAATTTATTTCGTTTATCGATTCTTTAGTAATTATATGTAGTACAGATGATATACATGTGATAATAATACAGATCATTTTATTTTATTAATTTTAATATTATTTTAATCAATAATATTTATATTTATTATACCTAATTTAATAATTAGAATTTTACTAGGATGCGATGGTATGAATTAAGAGAAGATTAGGATGGTTGTAAAATAGCTATCAAATCTTGTAAGGTGAGTCACATATTATTGTTAGACGAGAAGGGTGTTTAACAATGAGAAGGATCCGAGTAGAATACCACCTTTAAAGAAGGTTGAGGATGAGAGTGGATGATAGAGAAGTATGCGATTGGAGAGTACAAGGTTTCAAGTGGAGCAGGGAGTCATTCTTATTTTACCTCAGATGTAGCCCTTCTAGTAGTAAGCAAGGATGCGAGGAAGATGTAAGAATACGAGTAAAAAACCGGCCCCAGAAGCCTCATTACTATGTTGGAGTTATTATAGCTGTAATTAATATGATAAAGTTTAAATAGCGTCTGGCGGAAACCGAACTCCATTAGATTTTGCTGAAGGTGAATCTTATTTTGTATCTGTTTTTAAAGTTGAATAAGGAGAGAGATTTGTAAGAATCTTTGGGGTTGAGTACGTAATATTATAAAAAATATAATTTATCGTATTTGTATTTATTTTATAACTGTGATATGAGGCAAGGATGTCATGAATAGGGAACTATTGTCTAATCTTTCATAAACAAGACAGAATTGCATGAACCTCAAGCAGTGGGAGACACGTTTACCAACTTCTTTAAGTGCGCATGTGTAGTTAACAAACCATGTTTCAAGCACTAACATTTCGAAAATACAAAGCTTTTCATGATAATTAGTAGTTAGGTGAATTATTTCGCAAGTAGATAAACACATTAGTTTGGTTTATTTTGAGCTAATTTACAATTATCTACTTTCAGATGTTTGGCTTCAAACAAAGGCGTGCACCGTTGATAAGGTGTTCTGGTACAGGTGAACCATCACCTAAGAGCACCAAACTTGGTGAGGGATTAATTAAATGATAGTAGAGAACCTCCTTAAGTAAGTTTATAACAGTAAAATTAAATGATAAGTAAATAGAAAGTTACGGGATAAAGGAGCCCTGCTAAACAATAAACAAGATATATTATAATAGGGCAACTTTATTTTACACATAAATCATTATATAGGCAGTAAATACCGAGAACAAATAAGTATTGAGTAGATTAAATTGAGGTCCTCCCTTGAATATTATAGGTCTAGTAAACAAATGGTTGATAACGTTAATGCAATAGTCTTTATAATATTTGAGCTAATATTATAACTATCTTGAATCGAACTAACCCCAAGTACTTCAGGGTAGTCTAAGTAAATTAATTAGTATTATATTGATAAAACATTTAATAGTATATACATAGACTTGATAAAATATAAAGTAGAAAAAGAGTATTCTATAGCAATACTAAAGTTGAGGTGTCTTCCCTTAGTCGTTGAAGGGATATTCAAAAATTGGTAAATATTTGGGTGGCATCTCCACAAATATCGAACATGGTAGCCTATACTACAAACAAGGTCATAAGGACCAGAGAGAGTAAGATATTCTTAGGAACCATTATAGTCCAATCTTGACAATATAAAAAGAAAGGGGCCTCATTTTAAGTTAATTTACTACTGGGATATTAAACAAAATAATCCGTGGAGACCAAACGACCGCATCTAGGTATTGATTTCATATTTTCCCCACATTGACCACTTAGGACTAATACACCAAAAAACCTACATAAAATAATCTATACAGTTTGTTCTATACCAAAGGATGACACTTAAGGCCATATTCCATACCTATAAGCTATATAAATGACAGTAGCATCATGATGCTTTTCATAATCAAAAACCAGACCTGAATTATGTTAAATATAAATTATGAATACCCTAATTTTTATTTATTCATTAGAGCAATATTTACTGCAGTGGCAAGAAGCCCTTACATAATATTAGTTATAAAATACAATTACTAAATTATTTCATCCTTGTAGAGAGCACCTGTCCTATAGCGCCCAACATGGCCACGCCGTCTAGGGCGCTTCGTCCAGCAAGATTTATGTTGAAAACCCTGAATGTTCCTCAACAGATTAACGGTGTAGAATGGACGACTCTATCTACGTTTTTCCTTGTATATACATATATAGTGGAGAATGGCAGGCAGTGGAGGGGTAGCTAGGAGAACTCTCCAGAATATCCAAGAACAATATTCGCTGAGAGGCTGATGAGCACGTGACTCAATGACCTATCCCACCACCAGGAAGTCAAGGAAGTGGATGATTGAACAACCATTTTCGCCGCCCGGAAGGAAGTGGATGATTGAACAAGCGTTTTCGCCGCACGGAAGGTAGTGGATGATTGAACAACCATTTTCACAGTCCGGAAGGAAGTGGATGATTGAACAACCATTTTCACAGTCCGGAAGGAAGTGGATGATTGAACAAGCGTTTTCGCCGCCCGGAAGGAAGTGGATGATTGAACAAGCGTTTTCGCCGCCCGGAAGGAAGTGGATGATTGAACAAGCGTTTTCGCCGCCCGGAAGGAAGTGGATGATTGAACAAGCGTTTTCGCCGCCCGGAAGGAAGTGGATGATTGAACAAGCGTTTTCGCCGCCCGGAAGGAAGTGGATGATTGAACAAGCGTTTTCGCCGCCCGGAAGGAAGTGGATGATTGAACAAGCGTTTTCGCCGCCCGGAAGGAAGTGGATGATTGAACAAGCGTTTTCGCCGCCCGGAAGGAAGTGGATGATTGAACAAGCGTTTTCGCCGCCCGGAAGGAAGTGGATGATTGAACAAGCGTTTTCGCCGCCCGGAAGGAAGTGGATGATTGAACAAGCGTTTTCGCCGCCCGGAAGGAAGTGGATGATTGAACAAGCGTTTTCGCCGCCCGGAAGGAAGTGGATGATTGAACAAGCGTTTTCGCCGCCCGGAAGGAAGTGGATGATTGAACAAGCGTTTTCGCCGCCCGGAAGGAAGTGGATGATTGAACAAGCGTTTTCGCCGCCCGGAAGGAAGTGGATGATTGAACAAGCGTTTTCGCCGCCCGGAAGGAAGTGGATGATTGAACAAGCGTTTTCGCCGCCCGGAAGGAAGTGGATGATTGAACAAGCGTTTTCGCCGCCCGGAAGGAAGTGGATGATTGAACAAGCGTTTTCGCCGCCCGGAAGGAAGTGGATGATTGAACAAGCGTTTTCGCCGCCCGGAAGGAAGTGGATGATTGAACAAGCCTCGTCTGTGAGGTTTTGACGTCGGTCATTGGCCTTCAATGAACGTTTATAGTTTATTAACATGAGCAGGTCTTGGTTCAAAGAAGCCGCTGCTCAGATTAATGAGACACGCTAACATGCAGCACTGATTTAACATAGGAGAGAACGTGGTAGGTACTCATATTGGTTGTATATGCTTTAAAAGAACTTGACCAAGCTAATTATGGGATGTATTGATGATAAGTTCTTGTATTGGGCTAAAAGTCGTTTTAGCACGGTACAAATCCCCCCTCCTCCTTGGTTAAGGATAGAACGGTATCTTTTTTCCTACCAAAATCCTACTATAAAATAGCTTTCTGGTAGAGAAAAAGGCCCTTCAGAAAACAATTCCTACGCTGAACAGAATTTAGATGATATATTCACGGGTCCATATTCTTCTAGAGCTGAAAGCCCGGGAATAATCTTCCTATTGTAGATCTGGAGCTGATTGCTATTGCTACGTTTAACTTTTGAAATTTGATATGATCATCAATCATTCAGCTTTCCTAGAATTTTTTCGACTTACATGTCGAACTTATATTTTATATCACAACAAAAGGTTTTTTATATTAGTTTAAGAATCTTGAGGAAACCTCCATTTCCCATTAACTGTTTCTTTGTTTTAACATTCGACGATCAGACCATACTAGTTGTTTGGGTCGCTCGTTCTTCTACTCGTCTGACAAATTTCAATTTTATACCACACTTAAAATTAATTCATCATTTAAGTTTTGGAAATGTTTAAGATCACCATTTCACCAACTTCATTTCTTAATGGTAAATATTTAACATTAATTCTGTTATTAGAGTAGTCCCTCTACATTCCTGGCAAATTTAAAGGATTTTTTAAACCTCACCCTCTTTCCCCCTCACAACTATTTTCACCAGTTAAAATCTTGTCTTGTATGGCTATTTTAAATATTATTAGTACCTTCTTGAAGATTTAAAGATTTATACGACAGGGAAAAGTAGTTGTTTCTATTAGGTTGAGAGATTCTAAACCCTTACCCACTTTCCATTTGAACAACTTCTACCTAAAAATTTCAAATTTTAAGACTAGATAGGTTATAAGACGTTGTCCTTCTACCTGCATGCTAATTTTTACTACCGCACCTTAAAGTGTGTTTTACTGTTAAGGAAGGCCCTACCCTTCCCACATTTAACAAATACCTGATTACAAAATTTAACATTTTCAGCCCTTAATTATTTCGAAATTGATATTTTTACATGCCTGCTAAATTTTAGTTTTCTACCACACTGTGAATTAATTGTTCACTATTATTTTTTAAAATTTTAAATCCCCAAAAACCTTTTCTCTAATAATTCACTTTTAAAAATTTCATATTTTAAAATTTATTGGTTTATCATAAGTTGTCCCTCTACCAGTAAGCCAAATTTTGATTGTCTACCTCATTTAAAAAGTGTTTTTAAATATAGGCCCCTATTCCCTAGTACCCCATTTGAGATTTCTCAATTTTATATTTTTCTGGCTATATGGGGAAATCCCAATATCTTTATGCCAACAAAATTTCAAGTTTCCATGCCCAGCGGTTGGGAAGATACGGTGATGAGTGAATGAATGAATGAGTGAATGAGTGAGTGAGTGAGTGAGTTTTGCCTCTTATTACATGAACTAGACCTATAAATATGAAACTAAATAAAAATTAAAATCTTGTTAAATGTTTGAATATTAATAAAATACTTATTTAGACAAATTAATTAACAAATCTAGAAATAAAATATAGGTCATCAAAACAAAAAGACTAAATGCTAAGGAGCGATAAAATTGGGAAAAACGTATATATAATAATATATTTAATATTCACTATCTTTGTAATGCCAAAACCACGAGTTTTGGTGTATGCAATTACAAGAGACAATTCAAACGTTGTCAAACCGTTTCATTTCCGGTCTGCCTTGTTCATCCTTCGGCCACGTTTGCCCACAAAACCAGACCCTCTGGGCAGATGGCAGGAAATTAAATACCTCGAGTGAGGGCACCACTTGAACAGAAACCTCCCCACTTGCACTGCGAAGTTGATCTACGGTTTAAATATGTAGGCTAGTTAGGGGCGTTAATATAAAACCCAACACTTGATTTGCCTTGAAAACAACGCTAGAATATTGATATTTAGAACTACTTGGTACGTCATTAAATTTATATACCTTAAAGTCATGGACGAAGTTTATTACTAGAAACCATTAACGCATGACATGTTTATACACTTTTTATATATTTTTTAGTTTTATTACTTCCTATCCTAACACACCTTTAATTAGTTTTTAAAAGAAATTTAAATCTATTCATATTATTGTAGGGAGTAAACCTTGAATTTAGCAAGCTTACTTTTCCCACAGTTTTTCTGATTAGTGGAGTGCCACACTTAATCGGATGTTGTTTGAACATTGTGATTAAGTTTAGTATATTGTATTTTATTACCCTGAAACTCAGTTTAGAAGCATATACTAACTACAAAGTACCCTTAGTTTATATTATAAGGATATCCTCGCATTAACCTAAGATTGTACAAGAAATGTTCATAGTGAAACCTGTCAAGGTAAGGGTAAACAAAGCCTGCATCTTTTGTGTGGATAGTGATTACTCGCCAGCCACTGGAGCTTTCCCCCTAACACAGCCTAGCCCAAACCTAACCTAACCTAGCCTAGAAATACTCGTGTTTGTAATTTAGTTAAATCCAGACTTACACGGCTGAAAGGCCCCACGTACGACTGCTAAGCACACGTGGGCCACTCCTATTGTAAGGGGACTGTTAACAATAATAGTTCAAGAGAATGGGCCGGGTTTTATTTACCCTTGACTGCCAAAAGTGCCAATGTGGTTTTTGGAAAGCCTACCACTTATTTAATCAAAATATGGCAGTCTCAGCAAAATTCAATGATGGGGGGTAAGATATATGACGTCATCAATATGGCTGCTATATCATATTTACATCGAGGCATTACATCGGTTGTAACTTCTTACTGGCTAATCGTAGAGAGTTAATTTTTTTTAGTTTAAGATTATTTGTTAGTTAAAACGTTTATTATGTCAAAGTTTTACGTAGCGTGTAAGAATTTTTAATGTCGAACTTCAAAAATGGGTATGTTTTATCATCAAACCATTCGATGCCACTAAAAAACAAGCACATTACAGCAAATGAATCTAATCAATTTATTTAATGAATCACTTGATCACTATGATCAATGTTTTCTTTTAATTTTACACAAAAAGTTTAATATTATTTGCATTGAGCCCGAAAGAATATTTCTGGTTGTCTCCTCTCAGCCATCGCTTTTTTTCGCTGTCACCACTTTATGCATCCTCATCTTAACTATCTTTTTCTTCATCATTTTCCGTTTCAAAGTATTCAGAGCAAATAGGTCCTTCAAACCATTGACGCCTGTAATTTACATTACATAAACACCATCCGTGTTTTAAGGGGTTAATACTTTTGTTTGGGTTTTAATGGTTAATTTTCTTCCATATCAGTGCAACAGCGTTGCTTCTTTCTAACTTTTCACGAATAGCAACTCTTGATGGAGGAAGATCAATGCCTTGTATCTTCTTTAAAGGTCGTTGTTCTTGTTTAGGACCACATTTTATATTGAATAGACTGTCTCTTGCTTGTGTTACTGATGTGAAAATAGATTGTCCGTATAGGGGACAGACATATTGCTCAGCACCATTGAACAAGTGATTTTCTAAATCCACTGTCTCTCCCAAACTGGTTAAAAAAGTATCTCTTAAATATATTATCCTGATAGTTTTAACCTTTCCTTGTCTTGCAAAAGCTGTTGTAAAGTCTGATCCAGTAAATTTGCGGAAGTGAGTTAGAGCTGTTACCAAACCATCACCAAGTTCATCTGCAACATTTGTAACCTCTATAAACCGTCTTTGTGTAATTTGATGCCATCAACACGTTACAGTTCTGGAAATTCCTTTGATGATACACTAGCAAAACAAGAATGTTAGTGTTATTGGCTAGAATAATGAAGTTCCTTTCAGAGCTGTATTGTGTAATGTACTGGATATGCCAAACTATCCGTGTGTCTGCTTCTTGATGATGACACTAATTCAGGAAAGTATCTGCAGATCTCAACAGTGTTTAGTGCGCTTTATTGTTATCATGTATCTTTAGTAACAACATACATTAATATTTCACCCAGAAGACATAAAATGTATTTATCCTTTTTCCATTCATTGCAAATGAAAGTAGAAGGGAGGATTTAAATTAACAGTTTTTCAAGGACTCCTGATGTTTGTTTGGAGTTTTATGTTCTGGTCCTGTCACGTTTATGTCGCCCGAGAATGACGTTCCACAACGATGGTCATGCTTAATATCCTTTATGCGTGGAGTCTCATACACATCGTAAATAGTTTTTATGTAACACCTGAATAAGTTTTAGGAATCATCAAGCAATGTATCATAAACATTGCATCATATATGACAGCATAAACTTCCAGTGGTTTCTCTTTGCTTGAGTTTTGAGACTCCTATAATTTGTGCATCAGTTTGCTCCTATCCGTTTTATATATGGACCCTCCAGTGTGAGTGGAAATTCAATCATATTTTAAAAGTCCCATTTATGAATCCCAGCAAGGTATAGCAGTCTCCCAAGGAAATCTCAAGTGCACTTCATGGCCTCTAGCTTTGTTTGACACTTAGTGGATTTTTGAACTGAAATGATAACACACTTTAAACAATGTTTCTGGTTATCAACTTTTCAAAACTTTGAGAATCCACAGCCTACATACCCTAGATATTTCAAAACCAGCTTGTCCTTTTTCTGATTCTTTGCGCATCATCTCAAACTTTCTGTATAATATTTTAGAAAAACATTGATTGTAATGATTTATGATCAAGTGATCCAATAAATAAATTCATTGTATCCATTTGTTGTGAAGTGCTTGCTATTTACTAGCATCGAGTGGGATGTATGTAGTGGTAATGCATGTAATGGTAAAAATAACAATTTTTGAAGTTTGATATTAAAAACGGCAAAATATACGTTACCTAAAACTTTGACATAGTAAAGGTTTTTATCATTAAATTATCTCTAATTAAATAAAATAACTCTCTAAGATTAACCAGTAAGAAGTTACGGTTGTTGTAATGCCTCTATATAAATATGCAATGGTGGCCATATTGATTACGTCATATTTAATACCCACACCACTGAATTTTACTAAGACCACCATATTTTGATTAAATAAGTGGTGGGATTTCCAAAAATCCCAACCGTGCATTTGAAATTTATAGATTAAATATATCTGATCTATCTCTTGAAATATCAGGACGACACCGATTGTTCAAGACACACGTGGCAAAGTACTAAGCAAGCGAGTTACTTCCATCCAATTCCTTTACATGCCAGTCCAATATTGCTTTCCATGTTCACTAACACTAGTCCTCCAAAGGATTGTTAGTTTGTCTCATGGTGGTGATATTCAAGCCTAATAGATTCATGATACAGGCTATATTCTTGGATTATATAAAGTGTTTGGAAACTCCTATCCCAAACTTCACATATAGTTTGTTTGAACCAAAGTAATGCCAAATCTCTATACACTTAAATTCAGAAAACTATGATAGTACCATTAAATTGTGTTTAAAGTTTTGGTGCACAGCACCGGGAGATGAAAGCTTTTTGAGGATGAGTGTAAAATAAATTGAATAGGAGTGAGGTGCGTGGTACTACACATCTTTAACATCTAGAAGCACGGCAGCAGAACATACTACAATTAATAGTAAACAACACACCAGTCCTTTTAGAAAAGGGAACAGATTTTGAGGATCATTATTAACGGTCCTACATCACATATTGCTTGCCATTATTACGTGTGTAGGTCCACGTGCCTAACTCCTATGCAAATTGTTGAACACGCATGCTTGAACAGCTTTGTTCTCCCGGTGCTGTATGCCGAAACTTTTATCATACTTTAATGGTATTAGCTTATTTCTAAGGATGTAAATATGCGCAATCTGGGAAAGTCGTAGCCCATATATATATATATACGTGTGTGTGTGTGTGTGTGTATTTTAGCACCGCGTCTTACTACCTACTCAGGTTCTCCACTGGGACTTGAGCCCCGATAATCCTGTCATTGGCAGTACAGTGGTCTACTACAAAAGTAAGGCTTTAGACCATGCGGCCACCAAAGCATGTGAAATTAATGAAAATGTATATTTGTAGTGTTTGGGAAAAATCCAAATGTGAGTCTACAAAGTAAATCCTTAGTGACATGATGCAACCCACTATTTCAAATAACTTAGCTGCCTTTTTCATTGTTTCCCAAGAAATAGCTGGATACAGCTTTGAATACTCTCCACGCTTCTAGTTCAACATTATTCGGATTAGAACAAATGTTTTATCTGTGATAAGTTTTAATATCTAAAAATCCCTTCGTTTATTTTTACGCCTCACTCAAACGGAGGAATTTTAGCTGTGGTTATAAAAACAGTTTTTTTAATCAATACAAGTTTTATATGAAGTGGTGGTAAAACTACTCTAGCATCATCAACTAAAGGATCATGTGTGACATTATTCCTCTGTAGGACACAGATAAGGTATACATACACCAGACACTCAGCCTTACGGGAGGTTCATTGCGCTCCTTGAGCCAGGTTGAGTCCAAAGGCAATTGGGAGTGCTAGTTCAGTTTTGGGTGATAAAAGCATTTCCAAATGAGACAGCCCACTTTAAAATAATTAGTTATAAAAGGGTTGTGGTTTGAACACAATATTTCAGGTGTCGGGAATCCCCACCCCTAGCTTCTGGTCGACGGTTTTTTAAGATTGTTTACCACTAAACAATTTTCAAGCATTCACCTGAACTAAAAAATGACCATTGTATCCTAAGCTGTATTTGTAATTTGCAGTCTGAATAGGTTCGTTTGAGTGATTGGTTTATGGGAAAGGAGATAGGGCCACTACCTAAGCCTTACTTTGTGAAAGCCTGTTTATTGACACCAGAAGGATTTTTTATGATGTCTAGTAAGTCATCTATAAAGTGAACTTTTTTTTCTTTTATAAATTCCTGCTTGAAAGCAATGTTGTCACTTGAGACTACGCGTAGCGATCCTAGTGTTGAAGGACTCAGGCTCTCCCAATTAACGCAGCCTGGTTAACCTGTAGGCTGTGTGTCTGTTCTGTGTACTTGGGTCAGTTTCTTATATTTATTACAAAGTTTTACTAAAGAGTGCTTGCCATTGGCTTGGCTATCCCATTCATGAATATTGAGGCAGCAATATTTTACATATCCTAATTGCAAGATTGCTATATTTTCTAAGTCCCCTCATTTGTACAAACAACGTGTGTTGTATATTATTTTGTCGAATGGATTGTTCATGTTTTCATTAGTTTCCTTCATATGCAATTCGTAAGCAAATGGTATGGAAGCGTATCACCCGAAAGGGTGGTAAAACGTGGTGGTGAAAAAAGTATTGAGGAATGTTTAATACCTTTGTGAAGAACTGCTTGTAGATTATGATTTGATGAACCAATGAAAAGTCACCACTCATAGGTATTGTGATCTAGTGCTACTATAGTCATGAACATATTAATATCTCTACAGTAAACCATATCATCATATGAAACAAAAACTTAGGGATTTTATTTGTCTCTGGTGAAATTTTGAACCATTTGTATTCTTCTGCATTAGGCTTGAAATCGTGATCCCAAAAATTCAGCTTTACTTTTAGATGAGTTCAAGTCCCTAACTAATTAATTGAGCTCACCTTGAGAGATAAGATGTGGTTAATTTGATGTAGATGGCTAAAAGTCTCGATCATTTTGTCCTCTTTCCAGAGACCAGCTCATCCCTATTGTTGTTATCAACCACGGTTTTATGTTACGAGTGGTTTAAGAACTTGCAGGTCTTGACTGTGAAACACCAGGCTGATGGTGTAAGCCACTGATGAATATTGTATATTATCTTTATATTTCAAGGATACTCCAGATATCTTAGTTAAACAGAATTAACAATTTGTCAAATGATATTTCATTCTTGCCAGATCATAAGTACATCAAACGATATAAAGTTCCGAGTATCTTTCAACCATCCTCTCAAATACACTGTTCAATTGCTACAGACAATGTGAGTTGCTCAACGTTTATCCTGGTCACCTATTTTATACCCAAAGTAGAGCTCATATGCTTTCTTAATTTATAGAGTTTTATTCTTGTATTAAGATTCTATAGTAGTCATCACATATGTAACAAAAACAGTTCACATTATATTCACACTTTTGAGCCATTTTGAAACCCAGTACTAACACAACCACTAATGTAAGCACACTGAGTTGTTGAAACTAATAGTTGTTTTAGTAAGGCCACCAAAAATTTGTAGATGGGCGTAACGGTTGTAGCCATATGGAATCTATATTAATTAACTGCCAAGCTGAGGGGGGAAAGGCTATGACAAAGCTTTTCCAACTCTTGACAGTAAGTAGCAAGTTGTAACTAATCAGTTCCATTTAACTAATCAACACTTTACTAATCAGTTAAAAAGTTACTGGTTTGAATTTGTTTAGGTATATACTGTTGGCTACCTGCTCCGATTCTCGAAAATATCTTTCATCTGACTCACTACCTGAACACATTAGCTACTTAATCTATGGTATATTAGAAACTCGAAAGATTATTGCACAACTTACAAAATACGCCAACTATCCCTATATTAAGCTAGCTCTAACCATTCCACCTCATTACGCTCTATCCCTATCTTGAGCTAGCTCCATCCAGTCCACCTCATTGCATTCTATCCCCATCCTGAGCTAGCTCTACCCATTCATCTCATTGCATTATATCTCTATCCTGATCTATCTCTATCCAGTCCATTTCATTACACTCTATCCCTATCCTTAGCTAATTATATCCAGTCCACCTCATTACATTCTATCCCTATTATGAGCTAGCTCTATCCATTCACCTCATTACACCCTATCTCTATCTTGACCTAGCTTTATCCAATCCACCTCATTACACTATAGGCCTTTCAGGTCCATTGTAATGTTATCCTCATATCTTCGTCTAGGTCTTTCCAATGGTCTTCTTGGATATTACTACATTATCCCCATAGAATCTCTCTTTCTGTACAAATGTTTCAAACAGAAATGATAGCGATGGATTGCTATATTCTATTTTTAAATGTTATTTAGTTTATTTAAAACATAAATAATAAATAAGTCAAATAAAATTTGCAGGAACATAAAAACAAAGCACTTTAAACACTTGTGATAATCATTATTTAAAAGTTTGTTGAGTTTTTTTAAATCTGTGGGTGATAACAAAATTCTACTTTTTAATTTCTTATCAGCAATAAAATTCACATATAAAAATCATGTACCATGCATCAGGAAACAAAAATTGTGTATAACAGTGTTATTAATACTCACGATAGTCAATAAGAGTTTTATACAAAAATCTCTTAAAACCAGACTACATAAACTAATGCATTATGGCAGACATGCCAAACTCGCAGCCCGATCCATCATTTCGTGCGGCCTGTGTAGAGCCTACCTTATGATGAACCAACATACAACGCACGATACACATGGTAGAAATACTCCATTTAGGATACTGACATTCGGAGATTGGTCATTTCTATTGGGTAGTCTTGTAAATAATGCCTCTTTTTACTATAGTTTTAGCACCACGTCCTAGTACCGGTTCGGTTTTATACTCTTATGTACTAATTACGCTAGTAGTTTAATAAATGAGAAAAGTTATATTCATTGGAACTGTACCCCCATTTGCGTGGAGGTGGAAAACCGTTTTAGAAAAACAACCCTGAGGCCTCGGTACACCCAACCGAGATTCAAACATAGATCTCCCTGCCATCCGGAGTCTAGTTTAATGCGTAAGTAGTACCTTAGATCATGTGGTCACCGAAGCTGGTTAAGTGGAGTTGGTTTTTCAAATTTCTACTTTCTATTCACAGGAGATCGATCCCAAAAAAATGTTTAAACTTGCACACCAAATATGTACTGGTTTTAGAGCACACAAATTTGTGGGCAGCTGTTTTCTATTATGAAGAACAATCATACGATAGTTCACGACTTACAGACACTAATTTATCATCATTTGAGAAAGTAACTACAACATAAGATTTAAAGTCTAGCACTTTAACATTGCCGTGAGAAACATGGTTTCATATTTCTGAGGGGAAAAGTGAAGGGTAATTCTTATAATTTTCTTCAATCTTAATTATTTTCTTTGTGTGATAGGATTTATAAATTGAGACCTTTGACTTGAAATTTTGAAATTAATCTTTCCAAGCGTTTTCAATTCTTAATGAGGTCTTTATGATCAAACGAATTTGTCACGCTGATTTTAGTTCGACAGTTTATAAAGGTCTGTATATCGAGCTTAAATTATGTTTACTTTGTTTACATTCTTTCTTTAACTCGATGTTTCCAGGTCATTTTATAAGCAGTGGGTACACGATCATTAAACTTAAGACCACAAGGTACGGACCACATGTAGAGAATAATTTTTATTAATTTTGGTTGAGTGATGTGGAAGGGGACATTGAAGGTAGATATAACTTAAAAAATATCGAATTTTGGTGCCCCAGATTTAGACTGATCATAACGCTGATGAAAGAGAATCAATTTACCAAAACAATCACACAATATCAGTTAAAATTGATAAAATAATAAAAATAAACTCTTTTACTAACATAATTGTTTTCAGTGAATCAATGGTGCTAGCACAAAGAAACTCTAATAAGAAAAATAAGTAAAAATCGCCATGTGATTTTTTTTAGTATCAGACGATTTCAATGAATACAAGAAATCGCACAGTACTTTTTAATGAATTTCAAAAGATTTTTAAATTATATTAAAAAATGAAATTCATTTTAAACTTAATGTTTAATCAGAGCTCTTAACGGAGTTTTGACTACACGCACCCTCTTAGATTTAGTTAAAAGGGTTCGCCAAGCCTTGATATATATTTATTACAAGATAATGTCACCATTTTTCAATTTTGACATAGTTTTATTATACAAATGTAGAATATCAACTTAAAAAATAAACATGTATTTTTAACTAGATAACAATGTTTTTTCATTCAATATATTTATTTAAAGTTTTTTATCAAATATATTTTACTCTATATTTATACACCCCACATCGCATTGATTCATTTTGCCTTTGTTTGATGGCTTGTCTTTTCTTTTGACTTATCCTTCAGAGATGTCTTAACGTTATTCTTAGAAAATTCATTTTTCTCTTGTAATGCTTTCATCTTGTCTATGATATTATCCAATAATGTGTAAGCCTCTATCATCAAGCTTTTGGATTCCTCCCGACATGTATCTTGGTGACGTAACATCAGCATGTGACGTTTTTCTTGTGCCTTAGATTCAAAGTGCAAACGCTCTCGGAATTTCTCGCAGATTTCTTGTGCTTTTAACTCTTCATCTACATGTTTGTTCATGAGTTTGGTCTGAATTTCGTCATTGAGGACGATCACATTATTAATATCATCATCCAACTTGTGGTAAGACATCATAATACATTCCAGGTTTGACTTCTTAGAAACATCTATTTTGGGGTCGATGAATAAACGGTAGCTGTCATCTTCTTCCAGATGTTTTACGAAGTCATTCCTGATCTCCATGGATCTTTTTTGCCTTCCTGGTTCCTCTTTTTCCCAAGTTGACTTGAGTGAACGAAAACCTTCCTCGTGACGTTGGTCTAAATCCAAGCTTACCGTTGAAAACTTGTCTGAGTCTATCACGACTTGGACGCACCAGAAAGGGATACCTGGAATTAATTCTGGAGTTTTATCTTGAATATAATTAATTACACTTCTTCTACCAACACCGAAGGTCTTAGTTTTGTTTTGAGGAGGTACTTTTACTTTCTCAGTATCTTCTTTAGATAAAAGTGGTTCTTTAATTTTGTTTTCTTTGATATTTGAAATTAGAGACTTCTCTTGATCCGTTAGTGTCCAACTATTATTCAGCACCTCTAATTCTACGATGTAGGTGTATTTAAACGTATCCTCCTGTTCTGTTTCAATATCAGGGTTGAACTTGCACACTGGTATTACTATCATACCCATTCCATCTTCACTAAAAATTACTTTTTCATTTAATCTTTTTATTCTAATTTGGAAACGTGCTTCTGTTTCAGATAATAACAGACGTAAAGTTAGTATTTGTTTCATTTTTACTGACAACAGACACCGGCATATGATGTTCTTCTTATTAGGAATGAAATAACCTCTTTTTTCTTGAATTAACAACGTTTGGGGTGGCTGCGGTTTGCATATGCCACTCTCATCCCAAGAACAAGAGTGTATTAGGTTTTCATTTTTCTCCCCAACTACACGTAGTTTCCAATTTACCTCTCTATATTTAGATATGTCTGTAGCCATATGTGCTATGATTGTGTATCCGTGGCGATTTTGTTGGTATTTTTGTGGCTGTATATCTCCTAATTGTTTGGGAATATCCTTCATAGTGTCGTTATCGATAACCCTGAAAATACACATTGGAATACTTGAGAAAAAATGGACGGAACAAAGAGTGTCTGTGTTTCCGTGAATGTTGACAACAAAACGCAACAGTGTAATCCAATCTTGTGAGTCTTTTAAACGAGATGTCCCTTTGTAATCCTTAAAATTGACTTCCATATCTATATCATTTCTGAACGGATAGTATTTTAGTATTTTTGGAAAGTATTTACCCATAGATCTTAAAATATCCACAACGTCAGAGAGTTTTTCAAATAATATTTGATTAGGCTTTGGAATTGTAAGAATATCTTTTGATTTTTCCTTCCTGCCAGATGTTTTAAATTTTTCAATAGTTGAATCGGAAATATCAGGTGATTTTGATTTGTTATCACGTTTAAAGGAAGATGTATCCATATTTTTTCTATTTACGGTGTTTGAAAAACCAACGAGAGTAACAGAATCCCCACGTGTTTCTTGATTTTCCAAATAATCTCGAATTGTTTCATTTTCTAACTTTTCAACAATTTTCAGTCCGAAAGTTGGCTCTAGAAGATAATTCTGTAATTCAGACAAAGCATTTAATATATTTTCACTGTTACGTACTTTTCTAAATAATACTCTGACGGTCCCTTCTTCAAAAGCTTCATGGAAACATGACATTACTTCAGGCATGTACTTAAGTGAATTAGATATAAAGGTTTTAGGGATGTATGACAGATGGAATTTATTTATGGTTTCCTGCCGTATGTTTAGTGAGTTTGGATGCTGATGTGTGTTTGTAATGACAGCACTAAAGCATTTCATCATTTCAGAAGCGTTATGTACCAAAGATACACTATTGTTTGTTAAAACATCTTGAATTTTTTCTAAAGAACCTATGATAAAAGGTGTTTGTGATGCAATGTGAATGGAAGAATGTTGAGGAAGGTTAGTCCAAATCCGTAACACTTGCACACCAGCTTCTAGTTGAACCATATTACATTTTGTACCAGAAGTCTTTATGCAGAATAGGACTTCCCCCAACTTTTGTGATCTCCACTTATACTGTTCCCCCAAAATGTGAGCATTCAATCTAGGCATTTGTTGAGCAGGAATATATGTTTCTATTTCATTCGACAGATTTAATTGCTTCGACATTACTTCCTCAATTCCAGGAGGTAAAGTACACAAAGAAATAAAAACTTTCTTTGAATACATTGAATCTATAAACAAGAAGAAACAATGATTAAAATTATTTCCTTTCTGATTATTTTTTGGTAATTCACCAAATGATATCAAAGAACTATCTCTATTTGCTGATTTTTTGCTTCCAGATTTTTCAATAGGGGATCCAATAAAAACCTCAGGGATTCTCATTATATATTGAAAAGAGGAGGTCCTGTAGTAAACATGTATAAAGGACATGTGTGGAGCTAAGGCTTCTATGTCAAACCATTGTTCAAAACTATGTGTTTCCAAATCTTTTTCATTACAAACCATTTCCAAAGAATCCACATTATTAGTTAGAGATGTATTTATTCGATATTTCTTCGAAGATACGTTATTAAAGAAGGAGTATTTTGTCACATCTGATGGATTTTCTTTAAAAGCGGATCTACTGGAAAGGGACATTTTGTCTATATTTATAACTCCCTTTTTACTTTTTTTATTTAATTTATCACTTTTAGTATTCGATAGTGTAACATGTATTTGGCCATGATGAAGTGATAGTGATTTTTTTGACTGTTCTGGAGTTTCCGGCGCTAACCAATCCAACCCAGCTTTAGATTTATGGACATGTTCGAATTCTGGTTTTTGAATTTCTGTGTACAATGTATGATACAATTCCATTTCACTTTCAGCTTTGAACTTTTTCATGACACTATATACGCTAACGGATTTCAGTTGTTTAATTTGAATATCTTCAACTAAACCCTTTTTTAGTGCCCACGCTTTCCAGCGGTATTGTTTCCAACGCGGAGTCTTTGGTCGTTCTGGATCGTACCCATATGTGATATCTCTAGCTTCCGAAATCAAAACTGGATGTGACAAGCACGGAGATATTCCTTCCAAATTCTCAATTTGTCCTGTTAAATCATGAATGACGCCAAATATAGCCACCTTACCCATTATCTCCATTTGAGATTCTTCCTCGTCGTTTACGTACTTTGGATTGCAAATGTTACCCAATTTAAGATCTTTATTATCAACGAAACCTTTATATCTCTTCTCAGGATCATCATTGTCTGCCATGAGTAGCTTTTGAATCATCAACCAGGAGTATTTTATAGGGATGTTTTTACAGTCAATGACGTGGTCCATCCACCCAGTCAAACATGTCACTACGTTAAAGTCCGTCTCGTAATTACCATGTTCCCAAACAAGGGAGGCGATCTTTAGTAGTGCTTTTGTCAGAATCATAGGCCATATCTCGTAAGGTTTATCACAAGTTGGAAGTAATATACGGTTGTTTTGGTCAACTGGGATATAATCATCCACGGTTATTCTCCTCCACGTCCCCATAAAATAGAGTCTTACTATGTATTTTCCAAAAGGGTTGATTGCGGGTTTGTGCCCTTGGCCTTTGCCGACTTTACAAATAGAATATACGTGATGCCAAGGCTTCCAAACTCTACCTCCCGTTGGGAAAAAGTTGGGACATTCCCCCTCCACGGGGAAAGGATCTTTCTCGGCTAAGTGGTACAGGTTCATGATGGAGCAGACGATCCATCTCACCAAACTATTGTGAAGGATATGATGGTTGGAAGATATCAGGTCTGGGTAGGTTAAATTATTGTCATGTTCAATCGGTTTCACAATGAGGTCGGCTTTGAGCGTAAATGTAGTGATTCTCTTCCAGTCATAGACTACAATACCCTCAGGAAGGAAACCATGGCCATAAGGATCTTCGAAGCTAAAACAAATAATTTAAAACACCAATGAAAGTTTTTTTTTACGTTATTACGTTTGTTCACTTCCTTAATTTAATTTACTTGGTATCTATATTCCAAGCCTTTTAATGTCAACAGTAATTAAACATATATTTATATATAAAAGTATCAATTTTATTCCAGCTTCAGTGGTCGCATGGTCTGAGTCAATCTAATGTCAGACCTATTTAATGCTGACAGGCTGTCCAGGGTTTAAATCCTATTCGGATATGCTTAGGGTGGAATTTCCTGGATGATTTACCTCTCTGAATTCACACAAATGAGATTATATTTTCCAATTATACTTTCCTATTATTACCTATTCCACTACCGTAATTTTTTGAATGTGTATTGTCCAAACGTGTACTAAGATGTGATAAAATAACACACAATTTTTATAACTGGATTTATATATTCTATAAATATTGACTAATGTGGGAAATCTTCCCTAGAATGTAGGAATCAGATTTAAAACCTAGGCTGGTGCTCTGTTGGTAAGGATGATGTTAGTGTTCATAGAGAGAGAAGGACCACATAATAGGTCCAAATTTTAATTTATAAAGTAATTTTAGATTTCCTTTTTTCTATAGATATTGATGGTAATTTTTTTTCCCTCTGTCCTCCGATTTTTGTAAGTTGCCGCAATATCTCATGGTCAGTATTAAGTACTCGTAGCACTAATAATAACGTAAAATTTGGTAATATTTTATGCCAAATGAATTATAATACTTTGAGTTGTAAAAGTAAATTCTATGTTTAATTATTAAATAAAATATTTAAATAAAGAAAGTGCCTTCGTATTTTCTTATACTGTATAATAATGATGAAGTTAGCTCTAAGCCCTCCCCTTTGCGAGCTTCTCACCTGATGTTACTGAATGAGGATGACTTGCTCTTCTCTTTGGACCTGGCGGGAACAGCAACGTTTGCATCCCATCTTTCGGCATTTATTTCGGCATCAACCCATTCCGGCCAAGGTGGGACGAAGTAGTTGAGAGCCAAATTGTTGCCAGACGTCTTCGTAGAGTCCAAGCTCTCACTTTTCTTCTTTATGCTAGTCCTTCCCGTGGTGGCCAGTAGATCCATACGTAGGAAGGCTATTCAACCGGCTGTCCAAATAAATCTTCCGTCATTTAGGTAGGCAAAATAATTTATTTCAAACATAAATGTCATTTTCTAGAGCTACCCTTAATTTTATTAGTTGCAAATTTTCCACCACCATTTTCTAAGACGGATATTTTAATATACAACCAGCTTCGGTGGCGACATGATCTAAAACGCTACTATAGCAGTAGACTAGACTGTTTATGATGGGTAGAACAAGGTTCAAATCTCCGTCAGGCTTACTGAAGTTGTTCTGAAAATTGAAAAATGACACCTGGACACGGGAATCGAACCCGGCTTAGAAAGCCAATGCTCTAACCACTTATCTATCCAGTAACCGTCCCGTGCTCAGGGTCATTCTTCACTCATATTTCAAGGCAGAGTCTATGATGGATATGGGGAAATCTTCGGCTACAAATGTGTGATTTTATTAAGATCACGAGCTGTCAGATAACGCAGCCATCTTTGACTCGGTAGCTGGCTTATTGCTGCCACTTGTACTATAGTTTTAAGGGATCGCATATCTATATCATATATATATATATATATTTACCAAATACTAACTAAATGAATCAATTAATCTGATTGAAGTTAAATTAGATGCCAAAATATATAGATGGGGCTGATTCTAAAACAGAATACTATACTTAGATATAATATGTTAGGCCTCCAATTATTTTTGATGGAGGTCCGTTTTGAAAATTCGACATACTTCCGTGGTCCATCAAAGTTTAAACAGTGACTCAAGTTCAAGCCCTATAGGACTATACCCTTCACGAACCCAGCACACACAATTGTGTGGGTAAGTTTGTATTGTTTTTTGCATGACTTGGAGATCGTTTTACGAGCTCAGTCCTTTGCACAGAATCTGTGTAGGTTATTGTGAATGGGAGGGAAATTTTTGTTGTTTTTCCTTGCGCTTCCATGCGGTCACTCTGGAATAAGATCTTCATTGTCCAACATGGCCGCTAATAGGATGAACTTTCAAAGTAGGTATTAATGATTATTGCTTATGTTCGTGTATTTAAGTAGCCTTTTTATGCTAAGTATGTTAATAATTCTACAATCTATTATTAAGTTATAAAATTATGTTTATAAATACTATATTTTGAATACAATTTAGGTTCTATAACCATAAAAACACTATTGTGTGGTTTAGGAATACAAACATAAGAATAATACTTTCTCAATATTGTGTAAACAATGAAAATATTAGAATTTTATACAGAAAAGGAATGCTATTTGTAAATACTTTTTAATATTTAGCTTCGTCAAAATGTTTTTGATGGTTTCCAGGATTTGAAGAGTTTAAAATATATATGTATATATATACTTTAATTCTCGGCAGAAACTTTTCTCAAAATTATATTTCCATCAAACCCTTGTTTACACAGCTCATTTATACTTGACATTGTCAAATAATCTATGATATTTCACTTAATGGTTAAAAAACTTTAGATAGTGTAATCCAATTTATAAAAAAAGGGCCCAGAATCTTGCCTATACAAACGTGTAGGACAGGTCTTTAATATATAACAAAATATTTTAATTTACTATTGAGTGAAAATTGTATTTTACTTTATTAATTCAATTTTCAAAATGCTAATAATTTTTATTCCTTTTTTATAGGGGTGTGAGATCCAATTTTGATGCCGACGACATTCTTGATCTACTAGCCAATGACGCCTCTGAAATTGAGGAGCTCTCAGATGAAGAATATGACCTGTCTGTATTTAGCAGGATGTAAACGTGAATGAAGGTTTTAAGAAGATGAACTTCCCCAACAAGGCGAAGCTAGCCAGGAGTCTGACATTACTTGGAAAAAGAGTTGTTTCAACTTTAATTGCGATCTTCTGCCACCTCCAAATCCACATCATGCGAGAAAACCTCAGAGAAGAACACCCTTAGATTATTTTAATAGGTATTACTCTGACTCTTTTTATGAAAATGCAGCAAAATTTACTGCAATGTACTGCATGCAAAGTACAGGAAAGGAATTAAAAACCTCAGCTGTTGAGATAAAAAGGTTGTATGGAATGCACTCTTTACCCTTGCATCCGTGTGTATTGGCAGGCAGGAATAGATTTAAAAGCTATTTCAACATGTATGCCTCGTGGTAGATTTTCCTCATTGAAGAAATATCTCCATGTTGTAGACACACTAAATCCGCCACCAGATG
The DNA here is from genome assembly GCA_902155825.1 of Timema genevievae. Classification (NCBI taxonomy): domain Eukaryota; kingdom Metazoa; phylum Arthropoda; class Insecta; order Phasmatodea; family Timematidae; genus Timema; species Timema genevievae. The sequence continues at coordinate 273,830 of CABFWO010000497.1, forward strand.
CAGCCAAAAATAGGTTGTGGAAAGTGCAACCTGTGTTGGATACAGTAAGAAATGCTTGTCATATTATTGAGCATCAACAAAATAATTATTCGATTGATGAGCAGATGGTGTATTTTACCGGTATTTGCCCGGTAAAGCAATATGTGCTAAAAAATACTTCGGTCATTAGGTTTGAAAAATTTTGTCTTCACAACTTCTGAGGGCCCCATGTTAGATTTAGTTTTATATAAAGGGGCAGAAACAGACCTCCCAGATATCCCAGTTTCAGCAGTAGTTTTAAAATTGAAGGAGTAATTACCTACACACAGTATAATTTACTTTGATAGGTATTTCACTACAGGTGCGTTGATGGAAAAACTCTTCCAAGAAAATTTTTTATGCATCAGGAACGATAATGACTAACCGCCTTAGACAGATCACTTTCTGTCCAAAAAGAGATCTGAATCGTGAAGATTTTAAGGAATTTCTCTATACCGATGATAAACTCGTAATTGTAAAATGAAAAGATAATAAATGTACAACTTTACTAGCTTCCATAACTGGTGGCTCACCAGTTGGGGAGGTGAAATGTTGGAATAAAAAAGAGCATGTTTTGGTCAACATTTCATGCCCTGCAATAGTTACAAAATACAATCAAAATATGGGGGCTGTAGACCTTTTAAATAAAATGGTGGATCTCTACCTAGCATTTACTAAAACAAAAAGTGGACACTAAAGGTATTTTAACATTTTTTAGACTTTGCTGCTGTGGATTCTTGGTTTGAATACAGGAACGAATGTAAACAATTAGGTATTCCGAAATAAAAAAAATTTATGATCTATTAAAATTCAGAATGGACTTTTCTGAAGTATTAATGTGCATTCCATTGGCTCCAAGAGCAACGGTTGATAATGTAGATGAGAATGTGTGGATGCAACAACAGATGCCAAGGTCACAAAGCTAGCGTGCACCTCTTCCAGGTGTCGATAAACACCCTGATGGATATGACCATCAGCCGATAGTAGATTCTCTTACAACAGCTAGGAAATGTAGAGTTAAAGAGTTCCTCCAGAACAAGAATGCGCTGTGAAAAGTGTGATGTGTACCCATGCTTAAATAAAGATAAGAGTTGTTTTAAATCATTTAATTGCTCTCAATCAAAAAGGAGCAGTAATTGAAAAATGTATAGAACAAATTATTTTTTAATCAACTTCATTAAATGTTATATAATTTCTTACTTTTTTAAAACTTGTTTTAGTTAATAAATATATGTTTTTTTCTGTACATATTACTTGATAAGTAAAGTATCTATAAAAATAGTTACGTTTCAATAAAAATATGTTCTATACGCATTTTTGTAGCATAGTAGAGTATTTAACTCTAAATAAAAAAGATAAGTTTGTTTAAAAAACAACAAATATAGGGCCAGTATAACTCTTTAAAAAATGCTTTCTGTGAACTTGCAAAAGCACAACTTTCATTTGGCAACAGTTTTTTTTAGAAGTTTATCAATTATTTTAAATCTTTTCCTATGTTTAGCGATATAGTACATTATTTTTTTCAAATGAAATTTTATTTAATTAAATAGATTTAGCGCAAAAGGCTATTTCCTACTTCAAATCATGTATTCTTTGGGATCCGCCTAACATACACTATAGTGTAGGTTAATTAATTAATTTAATAAGGCCTATGTATTATATTAACATAAACATAAATAAAAATAAAAAATCTCAGAACTCTAGGACATGAAAATTCTGATATTCATAGGTCTGTAAGGGATACTAAATCAAACACGTGATTTTCTTTCCTTTTAGTTATTTTACTTATTTATTATTGCTGGCTTTCCTTGTCTACTACCCGCCCACCACCGAAATAGCATTACTTCTTTTGCTTATCGCTATCTAGTCAAGGTCCTTAAAATGTCTCGGTGGTCCGGATGCGGACCGCGGTCCACCATTTGGTGATCACTGTTAGGCCTTGTAGTGAATCCAGTGATATTTAATTGCTTATTCATGTTAAAATTAATTAGGCTCTAGTTTTAATATTGCAATTGTCTACGTTTTATATATACATAATGACTTGTGAATGTAAACTATATTATTAAGTGTGGCAGATGTACAGTACGTTTTATTTAAATAGAAGAATATAATTTTAATACTACTCAGTATATTTAGAGTATTAGGATAAAATAACATTTAGAAACTAATTCTTATCCACACTGGAGAGTAATTTGTCAATGATTTATTAATTATTATCAACACCTAGCACTTTTAAACATAGCTGAAAAATTATGCGGAAATATATATCGGTGTCCAGATGTCATGGATCAATTATTTTAAGTGAAATTATATAGGCGGCATAAAATCTTAACAAAATTATATTTTAAAATAAGAAATTAACACTTTGTTTTTCTCAGTAGGCTAATTAAGAATCTTAATATATATAACTTATATCAAAGTTCTTATATATAGTATTAAATGATAATAGCGTATAGGTTAGTACACAGTTTCATTCGAAAAAATAATGATTTATTTCTATCTTCACTCCTTGTTCGTAAAACCATTACAAAATAGTTAAATTGTTATAAAAGTAAAAAATTGAAGTTTGTATACCACGAATAAAAAAGAGAAAAAAATATACGCGTTGAAAATAGTTTACAATGTTTGTCACAGAGTTAATCCCGAAATTTTAAAGATTCCTGTGGCAGTTCTTGAAATTTCACTTTAGTGTAATCTGGTTTTGGTTCTTAATATACGAAAGCTTTTTTAAGCTCTTAACGCACACATTTATTCATCAGTTTATTAATATTCCATTTAAATTGGATTTTGCCTTTGGGGTTGCTCCCCCCTTCTTTGCCCTCTACAATATTAATTGTAATAATATATTTTTGACTTAATTTATTGCTCAAACAATAGCAATAAAAGACCTAAGTTAATATGTGTATATTTACAATGACACAATTGTAGTATGTTTACCACACGTGTGAGGATATCAAACAAATCATCCTCACTTCCTTCTGTGGTTGCATGGTCTAAGGCGTCACTCTCACATTAGACTAGAATGCTGATGACGGGGGGATTGAGGTTCAAATTTTGGTAGGGTGTTTTGAGGAGGTTTTTTCCAAATTTACTTTCCACTCTTCCTCCATGCAAATGCGGTTACAATTTCTACAAATATAACCTCCCTCATCCCTAAAACCCCAAGAGTAGTTATTATATAAGTGTACAAACCAAACGGATAGTATGACGCGGTGGGCACGGGGACTAAGTGCTAAGCTCACTTTTTTCAGCACCGCATCTTAATACGCGTCTGGGTTGTACGCTCATGTACTAATTGCGCCAGTGGTTTATGGGATGACTAAGGTTATATTTACAGGAAATGTACTTACATTTGCTTAGAGAGAGAGAGTGGAAAATATACTTGGAAAAAACCACCCTCAGAACATCCAACCTAGACTCGAACCTCGATCTCCCCGTCATCGGCAGTCTAGTCTAATAGGAGAGTAGCGTGTTAAACTCTTTTCGTCTGGTTTAGTTATACTAATGCGACAGAGATCAGGCAGGTAGAATTTGAAAGGGAGTGTAAGATTTTTTTTAGGGATATTAGGAATCAATTCATTAAAAAGACACACTCACTTTAATCTAAGGGGGATTGAAACCCTTGTATCTCCGTCATAGTCCAACACGATAGTACGCGTATAGCCACGTGACCGGCAATACTGCTTACTTTATTCAAGAATCAATATCATACCAAGGTCACACAACTCTTATTATTATAATATTTATTTGTTTGAATATTATATCAATATAATAGGTAATTTTATAGTGAATTAGATTAATATTTTAATAAATTTATAAAAATCTTTCATACAAACTAGAATCATATTACATTTTCTATAAATTAATATAGTTTACTCACTGTTACTATAAGAATTGTCCTTTAAATTTCTAGTGGAATGTAATGTGATAGCTTCTAGTGTATTGTCAATATGTAATATTACTAGTTATTATTTATTCATTTGAAGTTACTGCGGAAACATATAAAAGTCACAGCAACAATATATTAAATATAAGATTTAAAGATTTTAATATAATAGGGTTCTATTGTTGCTACCATCATACAGTCATTGGCACAGAAACAATTGAATTATACGTAGCCACATTGAACCCACACCAATTTTAACTTTTGGGATAAAAATATAATTTCTATCCCCCCCACTATCCCCCCCCCCCAAATCTAGTATAAGACTACTCCCTTTACCCGCCTCGGTGGCGTAGTTGGCTAACGCGCCAGTCGTGTTGAGCCAGACCACCAAGGACGGGGAGATTGAGGTTCGAATCTCGGTCGGGTGAACTGGGGGGNGTGTTGAGCTAGACCACCGAGGACGGGGAGATCGAGGTTCGAATCACGGTCGGATGAACTAGGGGGGGGGGGGTGGTGGTTCCTAAATGGTTTTCCACTCTCCCTCCACGCAAATGCGGGTTCACTTTATCTAAATTTAACCCTCCCAATTCCTAATCCATTAGCGTAATTAGTACTTAAGCGTATAACCCGAACGTGTAGTAAGACGCGGTGCTAAATATTATTATTATTATCATTATTATTATTATTAATACTCCCTTTAGCTACTATGTTAAGTAATTTGTGTTGGTTATATATTTGTTTCAATTTGGGGTAAAAGTATATTGTGGGCTGTGTAAAACCACTTTAGTTTAACTCTATGAAAAGAAATTCTATTAAATTGCCTCGGGAGAAAAACAACCTTCAACTAAATTAATGGGAAAAGGTAAAGGGGAAATGGAACCAACTTTTTTATGCAGCTTTGGCGGGCCTCAGTTAATAACTAACTACAACTTCACACTTGTACCAGCGCTTATTCAGATTATCATACTTGAAAATATAACTAATTATAATAATTATTGAGGTATAACAGATGTACTATACCTCTTGTTCATACTGAAAGCTTACATTGCTTGGTACTGAAATGATTTACTTTATAATAAAGGACCATAATGTAATCAGTCAAGGTAAGATCACCACCCTAAGGTCATTTAACAATAAAATAATTACTGCTAAATTTTAACAAGTCTAGAATTTAAAGCTATACATAGTCAATTAAAGATTTTTAATTATTAAGAGTTCACAAGTTATAAGAGATCTAACTTGCTATTTTATGCTTTTCATGTACCATTGTTAATGTAATGTATTTATTATATGGGGCTGAAATTTAGACTAACTAAACGAACAAATGAATCAGTTATTCCAGAAACTGGACCTCTCCACACCACTGCATTTTGAAATATTCAACAAAATATGTTAATATTGTTTGAAATCGATTCAGACTTTTCCTAGTTCTTAATCAAATGATGGTGCATTTTTACCTAGCAGTAGGCTTTCCTAAGGAACTTCGTTTCTTGGATGTATGCCCATAACTTAAATGGAGAAGTCCACTTTCTGTAGTAAATCAAATCTATGCTGTGAATGTTAACTTTTGACTCATCTATTGGCTTCTTTAAACTTTATTTTTCTAGAAAACTGTAGAATGGCATTCGAATGAAACATATTACAGACATTTAAAAATAACTGGGGATGAAAAATAAATTTGAGACTTGAAACAGAGATTATGTTGTATCCATTAATTTTCATCATCCCTAATCGCCTTTACTTAAATGGTTGACCAATTTAACAGTTCATTTTAAAAGCCCTTGTGTTCCTCTAAAATGTAACCAAGAAGCTGCTCTGTGTCAACGAGCTTATTTGTATTTATGGGAACTTTTTCACTGGGATAATCTTTCATATTATCTGGCGAGACGGTGATGGTGTGATTTCCAACTTGAAGGTGAGATTAATAAGTCCATCTATAAGATCCTTGACAAATACATGATTGCTGTTTCCTTCATTTTAATTAAGCTCCATAAATGTTGATACGGTGAATGCTACTTTCTTGTCTCGTGAAATATTGTGACCTAGAGACCACAACGAGTGATAATTTATCTAGTAAAACTTGAACCACTAGCTACCAAAATAAAGAATGTCATCTGTTTCTGCCATTTTTACTTGGAACCTGCCTGTTCTGCTTAGCTAAACAATATATTCAACATACTCTTTAATACTATATATCTTATCCATCTTTCTAATATCTCACTTTACGAGTACAAAATCTTGATCAAGAGGTAAGAAGGAATGGCCCCTCATAGGGAAGTAATGAATAATAGTCTTAAATCTACGAAGGGAAACTAAAGGCTCTACAAATGTCACAACTGTATTGTTCTTATTTTGTCAACTGCACCCATCTGAAAAAATTTAAAGAGGTTTCACTTCAGGAGAAATATCAGACTGTATGTAATCTAAAAGAAACGAGCAGACCTCATTAGCACCTTTTCTCGAAATAACCTCATGGTAAATGTATAACTTTGCACTGATGTCTTTTAAATTATGAGTGTTGAACACACTGGCATTCAACTGCCTCAGGTAGAAAACCTCTTGCACAGGTATTTTTGGAAGTTCAAGTTTTTGCATGTAGTCCATTGAAATTTTGAGATTTTCTCTATTTGATAGGCACTTTTCACGAATAGTATTAATGAATTATGAAAATTAGAAATTCTTCGTTTGTGAATATTTCTGCTGCAGCGACCCACTTTGCTTCATCATTAAATGACTTTGATTTTAGTTTTACACTGATATCTTTGCACTTGCAGCAAGTGTCCACTTGTAGTTTTCCAAATGACAAATTTAACTTCTCGTGTAATATTTTCAAAATGAAACTGTAGGTGACCTCAACATTTATTTTATATTCCTCCTTGAAGTGTTCATGCATTAGTCGGACATTAAGTTTGGCACCAAGGAATTCCACTTCTCTTGTTGTATAGTGTCCCTTTTTTGTGGGATACGATTTGATATGGTCCTCCACCATGTCACAAATTTCACCAGAAATAGCTTTTCCTGACCTCTGTTTACCCCGCATGTCGTTAGGACTCTTCCCTCCATCAAATAATGCTTCTAGTCTGGCAGTTCTATGTTTTGAAATACTGTTCATGCTCAAGAATGCTTTTTTGCAGACTTTTATACGTCCACTGCTGCAATTTACAGAATATTTGAAGTTCTGGCTTCGAGGTTTCCTCTTTTCATCATCGAAATCCTTTAAATACCTCCTCCATTTACCATCATATATTTCAATAAGTGACTGCAAGAAGGCATCGTGACTGTTTTTACGATTCATGTCATAAAAACTACTCAAAATCATTAAAAAATAACATTTAAAATTCATGTCATCATTCTCATGCTGATTTTTCCCTCAAAACTTAATTTTATCTGTAACCTTTGTTATGATAGTTCCACTAATTTCTTAACTGGGATTAAAGAGTTTTTTATGCTGTAGTCTGGTAATATAGTTAACGTTATATTTCAATTAAATTTAGTAAATTACACTCAAATAAATACATTCCATTAAGAAAAAACATTTACGACACAAAGTAGTCAACACTTACCCACAATTTTCTCCATTTGTCTTGGCACTCACTAGTTTTCCCGAATAGTTGGCATATTCTAAGTCTTTGGTTCTACATCTTTCATTTACTTCTCACTTCTACTACACTCCTTTTACACCTTTCTTGCCTTTATTATCTCCTTCAACAGGAACTCTAACTTTACCAGGCTCCATCTTGTAACTCTCAGTCAGCCGGGACTAATAATTATGGGTAATATCGTCGCATACGAGATCTCGCCAGCTAAGGCACTACACGCAGAAAGTGGACATATCCTGGAGAGGTCTGATTTTTAAATAAAATATCAAATCCTACACCACAATACAGAGGATTTGGAGAAGTTAGATAAGTACGGTATCTGTTTAAAAAAATAGCTGTACCTTGCAAGATAGCATATTATGTACAGTACATTTTAATCAAACCCACAAAAAAAGTGAAGTAGTGCGATTTCTGAAATAAATTATTCATCTGAGGTACATACAATGAAATATTTATAGTATGTTAAAGAAAACTCATTTTTAATATATAAGCAGTTTAAAAGTGGAAAAATTATATTGATTCTAATTTCTCGTATATAATAACACTACTCTTTTTAAACCCTGATAATTTGATTTTAACTCATTTTGTAGAACATATTGTAATTTAGAGCTAATTTGGTTTTTTAAGCTTAACTCCAATCGTTAATTTTATTAATGGGTCTAAATTGATCATTGCAAATATTGAGTTGAAATGTCCATTTCGTGAAATTTCTTGATTTGACTGTACTGATTGTAGTGACAACAATGACTTTATTTTTAGATGTTCTGTCTTACGACAGGTACATTCCTTTTGTCAGTGAATTTAGACCCCACATATGCCCTGTCCTCTGCCTCTTCCTTTGGTTTCCAGAATTTTATTCTTTACTTCAAGTCATCCAATATGTGAATCTTCCTTCTATCTAAGCAACTCTTTCCTTCAAACTTTCCTTCTATAACGTCGTGCAGAAGAAAGCTCTTCCTAAGAATGTTTTGGGTCAAGTTTGCTTTGCAAAACATCATATCTGAGGACATGGATCTGGTTTTATTTGCCACTTCACTACATTTCTCCATTTGTTTTTATAATTTGTAAGATATCTTACAATTTATTATTTTTAGAGAATAAATATGTTTCTTCAATGTTTGTCCACGAATAGCTACTCAAGGCAAGCTGATGACAAATGAAGAGTAGGTCTCATTCGGAATTAAAATAAAAGAAGTGTGATATTTATTTGGACAGAGTGATTCCACGCGGAATATATTCATTTGGTCAGAGCTGATCTCACACACAGATAGGAAGCTTGCACAGAGGCTATTGTTAAAAAAATATGTATTTACTTCTAAATTATCGCGAGGTTCGAATTTAACAAATGGAAGAGAAAATTTTAACTCTGTCTTTAACAATTTTCATATTCATTTCTAGATCTTTTCCACTTTTATATCAAATTAAATTTTATGATAAATATATTTTCTCTATTTCATGGCCAAACCATTTACCTTTGTTATAATGTATTAATATTCTCCCTGTACTTGGAGAACAGAACGTTTCTTAAATTTGGTTCTAGAAGAAGAAACTAGGAACATTGTTTGATTAAAACTAGGGTCTTTTTTTTCGGTATCTTTAAAACTTAGAACCAAATCTGTGCTGTTTCTCAATTAAATTTGTTTTAAAATTGCAAGTCCAATTAAAAAGTGGGATATAAGTTCATCAATAGAAAGCTGAGACTCTGATGAAGAACTAGAGATTATTAATATCCAGAAATTGTGGAGTACGTGAAATTCAGAAGTGTAAACAAATTTCCTACGTTTTACTTAATTCAACATTAACATATTTTCTTTGTGAGTCCCAGCCAAATTTTTACCTATAAATGATTATATATAATATTGAATAATCTTACAGATTAACAGAAAATAAAACCAGAATTGTTATTAGAAAGTGCCATTTCACACGAGAGCTTATTTTATCGCGCGATGTTTTTGTCGCACGAATTTTATCTGGTGAGATACTTTGGTTCAAATGGGAGCGTTCACACAAGGAGAGAAATAATCGCGTGGGAGGACTTCCCTCACCACCGGTACAGAACAGTAGCTTGTATCCTACACCACGCCATGAGAACATTTGACCATTGGAAACATGCGGTATCTCCCCTCTCGTCTGAAAGTAACGTCAGAATATATCGCGCAAATAAAAGTTTGCGAGACAAAATCATCACGCGATAAAATACCTCTCGTATGAAACGGCACGAAAGGACGTCCATAGGTAGGGTTGGGATCTGTAAATATTCACATAGTAGTATAAAAACCACATAAGGTTGCAATGATGGGTTTTTATTGTAGTTCTACCTAGTACATTTAATTCAGTGATTCATTCTATTGAGATTGTTCCAGGTTGTTTTTTATGTATTTTCTCCAGTTCTTCTATTTATTATGATCATGCCATAGTAGGTTGTATGATAATTAAACAATTAAATAACATCAGTAGACTTGGCCGAGCACACCTAGTAGTTTCTAGTTTTAAAGGTCATCGTGTAACCATCAGAGATAGCTGAGGAAAAATTGAATTATTTTTATTTCTTCTAAGTATAATCCCTAGGAGTGGTGCCCACCCAATATATACTTCAAACCCCACACACGCAAATTTTACTATATATCATATTATAATCTATTTAGTTAGTTTTAATAGTCATTGTTGTTCGCCATTGTTTTATATATTATTAAAAGGCAGAGGGTCAGATAATCCCAACTAATAACACGCCCAGGTAAAGTGGACGCTGACTTACTCATCTGGTAAGTGTTGCTGGAACGGGCTGACACATTCATTTTCCAATATAGCCTCATTCTATCCTCACTTATGTTAAATTCTCTGCCAAGATACTAAAAAAATCTTAGTAATGCTCTTTGTAGAATTACCTCAAATGGTAAATGGAATGTATATTAGATGAGATAATTTTCAAAATAATCAAAACTTAAGGATAAACCGATTGAATTGGCCTTTGATAATATTCTATTAATTATATTAACTACATTTTCGATAAAATAAATGTGCTATTGAGGAACGAGCCGGCAGGCCAATTTAACATTAAAATTTCAAGACATCTCTAGGTTGAGAAAATAAAAGTAAACTAAATGCTCATGGGAGAAATCTATAGAATTGAAAATATATTATTTTAAAAACACATAAACTAAGAGCGCCCTTGAGAAGCGAAGCTTCATTTTCACATTTAACTTAATTAAATATTATTTTGAAAGATATCATTAAAAAAACACGCACATTTGTAAAATACAATGCTGTTTGTAAAATGACGTTGACATATATCATTTCAGTCTTTAAAGTAAGAAGATATTATCAAGAACAAAACGCTTTCTTAAAAAAAATCAATTCTCTATAATATTTGCTCTGAATTGCAGCCTTTGATATTATATATATATATAACTACAGGTAATACTATTTTAAACAATTATTCGTAGTCCAATAGTCTTATTTTATTATAAATACAGTCCAATTTTGAAAATAACCTTTTTAGAAAAAAAATCGGTTCAATATTGATAATATTCTATTATGGTTGTGTTATTTTATAGGTGTTGATATTATATTTCAAAAGTAACATATGAATATCACATGACTTGACCTATGATTACGTGAAAGTATACCTGTTAACTTTTCCAGCTGTCTAATAAGATTCTTGTTATCATAAATGGAATATAACAAATAATGTAAACATATTACAAATCAACCTCTGGTAGTGAAAGTTAAAATTTGACACACACATAATAAAAAATTATTCAGTGTAAAAGAACCACAAAGGAACAAATTCTATGTTTGAAAATATACCTTCAAAAATAGTGGAAAGAAGGGAGAAAATCGGTAAACATGGGAAAGAAGGGGGGGGGAATCTAGAATATATCAGGTAACGACATAATAACAAAACTGAGTCAAACTGTCAGCGCCTTCAGTCGAGACGAAATGGAACCAGAGGAAGGGAAACACGACTGTTTACTTACCATGGATATATTTTAAGGGAGGGCAAGTCAGTAATATGTTGACATCGAAGGGTGTGGGGATTGGAAAACATTCGGAAGGTGAAAACAAGAAAAGTGAGAGATGTTAGGGGTTGGAGAAGAGAAAGATGAGGAAAGTGACGTGAAATTTTAGATATTCACAATTCTCGATTTCTTATATTAACTTTCAACAATATACTTACTTTCTTTGTCTAAAAAGAGAGTGCTAAGTTTATAAATCGTACTTTCTTATATCTCAGAAAGTTTTTGCTTATCGAAACCCTCAGGTATTGATCGTGCTAAGTTAAGCTGTACAGTACAAATGTTAAAATACCGAATTTAATGGTAGAGTTAGCTCAAAGTCAACCGGGATTCTGATCGTATCACAAGGTGGTTTTCTACATTGAATTCTTCCACTTTCTCTCCATGCAAATGTGGATACATTTACCCTAAATTCAGCCTTACTCATCCCAAACCCACTTGCGTAATAAATACATATGCGTATAACCTGAACGGCTAAAAATAATATTATTTAGATTAACAACAATAATTTTTATTCCATATCTTAGTACACGTTGAGGATATCTACATACATTAACTGTACTATCGGCGTAGGGATGAGAAAGGTATAATTTAAGAGGAAGTGTATCCACAGCTGCATCGAGGTAGATCGGTAAACACTTAGGACCCTCATGAAACCCCTTGAAATAAGAACCTTTATTTCTCCATCACCAGCAATTCAGTCTAATGCGATAGTGACACCCCAGACCTTGCGAAATTATATTATTATATGTGAACTAAAATAAACAATAGGTGCAATAGTGATAGTGTAAAAGTAAATACAAGAATAAATTCGTAGAAGGAATTGGAAATTGAATGTGGAAAAGACCATCCAATATAACAGCCTTGGATTCGAAAATGAAAATGTCCATTATTGGTAAGTCTAAACTATCGCAGGACCGACGCGTTAGGACATACTATATCCGGTGAGGGTAGCGTTCATCTGAATAAAGTGTTAAAAAATGTTGGGGCTACATTTTTTCGGGGGGAGGGTGATTGGGTGGGTAGGGGAGAGGCCCATTCATTGTAGCTGGCCAGATCAAAGTCAAAAACATGTGCATTTAACCATCCCCATCATTCACATCGTTGGTTGTGTTGTCTATGGCGTCACTCTAGTAATAGACTGGATTACCATTTTTAGTCGTAACAATAACACAATATGTTTTTATTGGTTGAATATGATACCTATTCGTCCAACTACAATGAAGTGCTTTAGGATATATATAATATCAGCACGTATTACTTACTATTTGTTCAAACTATACGCATATGTGATTGTTACTCTAATCTTGTAGTGATGAAGGAAGCATCGTATAGATAATCTACCCGCAGTTGCGTGAAAATACAGTGGGAAACCATTTACGAACTAACACCCTCAGTATACCCAACCGGGATTCGAGACCCAATCTCCCCCTCAAAAACAGACCTGTCCGATAGTGAAGCTGGTCTTGTAAAATGAAAAAAAAAATTATATATATTTTTGATGAACGTGAATTCTATTTAATTGCATTCACTCCCTCCTTTACACACATACAGTCTCTATTGGCTGTAGTGTTGTTGCATTCACTCCCTCCTTTACACACACACACACAAACACACACACACACACAGAGTCTCTATTGGCTGTAGTGTTGTTGCATTCACTCCCTCCTTTACACACATACAGTCTCTATTGGCTGTAGTGTTGTTGCATTCACATCCCTCCTTTACACACACATACAGTCTCTATTGGCTGTAGTGTTGTTATATTCACTCCCTCCTTTACACATACACACACACACACACACAGTCTCTATTGGCTGTAGTGTTGTTGCATTCACTCCCTCCTTTACACACATACAGTCTCTATTGGCTGTAGTGTTGTTGCATTCACTCCCTCCTTTACACACATACAGTCTCTATTGGCTGTAGTGTTGTTGCATTCACGCTCTCCTTTACATACACATACAGTCTTATTTACACATAGCAAACCTTACATTTCTTTTAGAAAATATAAACATATATTTTGGTCATCTACAATAATACAATTTAAATATTTTATAGTGTTATTAAGGTTATTGATAATATCGATCTAGAGAGGCATTTGCAGATAGCATAAATGTCCTGTGAGCTGTTAATGAACACAATGTTGTGTGAACCTTGATGTACACACAATAAACTAAGTACATTGTGGACTACTGGAGTATACTAGATATATGGCCTTGTGGATAGTAAAGAAACTAGATCATATCAAAAATATATTTATAAATATTATGTTTACTATCAACTTTCACAAATAATGAAATGGTGCATTATTTATTATTTGTACTTTCATTTAGGCATCTTAACACACAGGCTAGGGAATTCACCCTCAAAATTATAGTGTAAAATATTCAACTATACTATACTATATTTAACAACGAATCTTTAGTAAAGGTTACTTTATTACTAGTTTGGTGCAAGGAAAGAAAAGGTTTTAGCTTGATCCATAGCAAGTAGGAGAACTTAAAAGAGCTTACCTGAAGAAATGGATAAAATAACTTACAAACAGTAGAAAATAAAATGACGCAGTTGTCCAGGATTAAACTTTGTCTATCCGAGCTCCAGTATTTAATATCCTTGCGTGAATACAGTTACTTTTAAGGTTTATTTTTAAAACTTTATACAGTTCAATAAAGCATGGGATCTTCTGATTAGGGTGTGACAGCAAAGCACTCCTATTACACCTTATAAATATTCTATGGAAGTCCTCTGAGGGGGATTCGAACAAGAACTGGTAGATATTCTCAGAAGTCTGAAGCTAAGAATATTACAAAATCTAAAAAGTAGGTTTGGTAATGTCAAAGGCAAAATCTAATTTCGGGCGTATCCTGTAATAAAATAAGTTCAACATAAAATAGCTCTTAATCACCCAAGCCACCTGGAAACATCTTTGTAGAATATTGTCAACACAATCTTATTCACGTACGTCCCTCCTAACTCAAGGATTCATTAGCATTTCCTTTGATGTTTGAGGGTGTGTACTCTAACTTCAACACAAGGTATAAAGAGATGAACAAAGGTGCCTCTCCCATATGTAAATGTGCTACTCTTGGTCATAATACGCCTAAAAGGAGGACCTAATGTGATTTATTTCCGTGTAATACGATTACCAATAGCTCATTTTTTATAATAAAACCACTAAGTGAAGCAAGCCCCAGCGGGTTAATTTATTATCAACTCAACCTTTCAGATTCTCTGTGCCTTGACTGAAATTCAAATCATATTATATTCACGCCCTAAGTCTTTACACAAACATCTTCCTTTCCCACTCGAAATTAGGGATTGTACATTTTTTATAGTACCGGAATTAAATCTGTAGGCCCAATGCCATGTATGGCAAGATAAATACCATCACAGTTTGATTGAGCTTTTAAAAATAGCATTTAGAATAGATTACAAAATAGATTAATGAAAATGTACTGTTTTATACAGGGTGGGGTTGAAACAATTATACAGATAAAATATTGAGTACTAACACTTTAATCAAAAAGTAAATACTCACTAGCTAATTTAAACCCAACTACATACTAGAATTTTCCACTTTTTGAAGATAATGTCACTCAGGTGAGTTCCATCTGACGTCAGACAAACCTCATCACCTTTTCCATCACTTTCCTCAGCGTAGATCATCTGTTTACACCCCACCCTATGTATCTAATATTATAGAATCAATTAGATTATGAAGGAAATCGAACCTGGAACCTTTGTTACACTAGAAAAATGCGCTACCAACTGGGATTTGTTTAGTATTAATAATAATAATAATAATAATAATAATAATAATAATAATAATAATAATAATAATAATAATAACTGCCATATTTGGGGAAGTGCACTAAATGGAAATGAATAACTAAACTGAAAGCAAACGGGACTAATAATAATTCTAGATGATCATTTGTAAAGTTGTTTATTTTCATGACATATTGAAAGAGTGTCATGGTTAAATAAATAAACTTTTCATTATATATTATTCCTTTTAATTCGATTCAATTTTATTTCTCATATAATACAAGTATGCTCTGTCACATGCACAACAAAATATTAGTTTACACCCATTCATTTACACGTGTTCCCCGTGTAGGTCTTAGTCACAGTTTAAACAATAATATTGTATTCTTTTCTTTAAAGAAGATTAGAACAGATTGAGAATGGTCTGTGTTTTATTTCAACCCCGTTTACTATGTATAAATAAAGCAAATAAATTCACACCAGCCCCCTCTTTCACTTTCCATGCATCCCTTAGCCACAACCATATAAATTTAAATCAATTATACAGTAATTTTAATTGAGGTTGTAGAGTAGAGGATAAAGAAAGGGAAATCTAAAATTAACCTCTCTGATACCGACAACCATCACTGAAAAAAAAAATCCTCTTTGTTAGCAGATTTAAAAACGTCTGTCACATTCAGTTTACACAATCGTTGGTAAAGTGTACAGACAAGTTAAAACGGAACGATTTCAACGGACGAACGGATGGATAGACAGACAAATGTGAACAGTCCGTTGGGTACGGAGTCTTTGACCAATAAAACTCTACGACCATCACCATAATTCTTCTGTATGCAAATCAAGAAACAATTAAAAAGAACTGTTGACCAATGGGAAGTTTTAGAGAGATTTCTCTTCCAAAGAGCCATAGAGGTCGGTTTTATAGAGCAAGCATCTGTGTCCATCAATCCTAGGAGTTATAGAGCAACAAATCCTTTCGTTCCTTTATTTCTGTAGGGTAGTAAAAGAGAGGGGTGCTCGTTAGAAATAGTATTCTATTGGGGTGACATAAAATGGCACATGAATAATTGGAATACATTATAAGATAGATTTTAAGGACATCAATATTGTGTAGCGCTCATCCCAACCTATTACTTTTTGATAAATTTAGCGAGCCTATTTGTTGGAGCCATTTAAATACTTGTTGTATTTTACTGCCAAAAACAATAACTTTTTTAAAATACAAATATAGCTAGGTTGCTGGGTAATAAGTTTCAACTCACCTCAGTGGCCGTATGGTCTAAGGCGTCACTCTCATAGTAGACTAGACTGCCTATGACGAGGATATGGATGTTGGATGTACTGAGGATGGTTTTTCCAAAATGGTTTTCCACTCTCCCTCTACGTAAGTGTGAGTAAACTTCTCATTCATATAACCTTCCTAGCCCTTGAAACCATTAGCGTATTTATTATAGGCTTATAATCTATACGGTTACTAAGACCCAATGCTAAAATAAAAAAATAACAGACTCACAGATAAAACAATACAAGTCAAATAATGTGCTTGAAACCAATGTCTAGAAATTATACCAAAATGTGACTAACAGTTTTTGGTGTGTCAAAATTTCCTTTGCAGGCGAAAAAATTTAGATTTTCTTTGCAGGCGAGAAGATTTTCTTGGCGCTTGAGAAGACTTTCTTTTCAGGCGAGAAGATTTTCTTGGCGTCCTAGAAGATTTTAATTTTAGGCGACAAGAATTTCTTGGCCTGTGAGAAGAATTTAATGGTGCTTGGCATTCCCTGCTCCTCAAGATTTTTATGCATGCCTGACTATAAACTTGCTATATTATGAAGTAAATATGTATCGAAATGAATAAAAGAGGAAAATATATTAAAGTGAACCTCCCTTCACAGTACAACGTAAATTGTGAAACTCTGTTATTAAAAATTAGTAATCACAAGGCCGTAGTCAAGGGGGGGTTTAAGGGGGTCAAACCCCCCTGAAATTTTATAAACAAAGTATATATGGCTTTATTTATGGTTCAAACAATATCAAAATTAAGGTATAAATACAAATTAAGGGGCTGTGTTACCATAAGTAGCACTTCAGAGAGCTTCTAGAGGTGTTCAATATTTAGAATTGTTTCTAGCCTCCGGCAGTTATGCTGTTATGTTGCCGTAATAAACACTTCAGATAGCTTCTAGAGGTGATTAAATATATAGATTTTTCTTAGCCTCTGGTAGTTAGGGGGTTATGTTGCCATATAAAAACACTTCAGATAGATTCTAGAACTGTTTATCATTTAGAATTTTTTCTAGCCTCCGGCTATTAGAGGATGTGCCAACCAAACCCCTTGTGAAATTATTGTCTGGCTATGGCCTTGAGTAATCATTAAATGATATAATATAATATTGAGCTATTGATCGTTCTGTTCATACTTTTCACATTTATTTATCTATAAGACGTAGTCAATGAATATTTTTAGACATAAAAACATGGAAGAAAAGAAGAAGTATTTATATATTAATTAAGATTTCTAAGCACGTGGAAAATATTTCTAATATTATTAGTTAAACTATATTATTAAATATTCATTAGTACATATATTATTTTAATCAGAATATTTATAAGTGAATTTATTTAGAATGATATAAAATATAAATAAAATATTAACATTTTTAATAGAAGCCTACTAAAACTTTGCAATGATATATTCTTTAATTGAAAACTGACACCTGGACATGGGAATAAAACCAGGGATCTTTAGCTTAGCACGCCAATACTCTTATCGCTGAGCTGTTCAGGATTCGTCCCGTGTCCACAATAGTTCTTCACTCATATATTAAGGCAGAGTTTGTGATGAACGTGTGGAAATCGTCAGCTACATATGAGTGCTCAAATAAGATTTTCATTATACGGTATTATTGGCAGCATTAAGCCCTCCGGAGTCGTTATATGATAGCTCGTAATCTTAATTGATCACTCACGATTTGATTTACGCACGTCCATCACAGACTCTGCCTTAAAATATGAGTGAAGAATTACCCTGGAGAAAGCAATACTCCAGAATAGTTCAGTGGTTAGAGCATTCGCGTACTAAGCCGAAAGTCCCACGTTCGATTCTCATGTCCATGTGACATTTTTCAATTTAAGGAATACCAGTAAACCTTTGCGAAAATTTCGCACATTCAACCTTCCCATCCCCCCTCCCCCCCAAAAAAAATCCAGTTTGTCATTTTCGGTAATTGGTACAAAAATATTTAGTAACTTGTGAAAAGGTTACATAGAGTTGCCAATGAGTAAATACAGAATTTGTTAAGTACAATCCAGCTCTTTGAAGCGTTTGTTCCTGAGACTTATTGATGGCCATTGCAAAGGAAACATAAATAATATACAGGCTTTTTCTGACTTAAATTTTAAACAATGTGTTTTACCGTAAACTGAGTATGCTATGTCAGAAGTCGGTGAAAAATCCTATCCACTGATACCTTATTCATTGCTGTAGGCTTTGTATTAGTTGAGAAAAAGGAATGTTGACAACATTAAATAATATATAGGATAATATTTAGATACGGCTAGAACTGTAATTAACAATCATGATAGCTTTTATATTTAATCTATTATTTACAATGATCAATTTCGTATCTCAAATAGTTGCGGAGATATGATCCTAATATGAAATATTTGCCCATGTTAATTTTCCTCAAAGTAATTTTCATGGGAAAATGAGAATTGCCATTTTTTTTTTGTAAAATATAAATATTTTATATGGAATAGATTTTTATAAAACCAATAGTTTCTAAACCCACAAACAAAGTCGTATGTATTTGGTAGCTTATTAAAACATTGTATTATTATTATTAGTCTTTTAAATTTCTTAGAGAAATAAATTATCGAAGTTTTGTATATTCTACTCAAACCATGTCAAAGTCTCTCTTCACTAACATTTTCATTAAAAAAAATAAAATGGTACAACGCTATTGCGCACTAAAGTTGTTCTGTTTTCCTTCCATTTGCAATTTGATTTCCTTAGCGAGACGCCCCGCTACCCGTTTCAATATACTTTAATCTTCTTTAGGTGTATTTTGATATGTTTACTTTTTTATTCTTCTTTCACACTTTCATCGGAAATAGCTCAGAGGTAAAAGGGTCAAAGCTACATTTTAAATTATTAAATATAATCTTAGAGAGAAAAAAACAATACAATCCTGGAACACAAAACAAACCTTTCTATAGGTAATAAAATTTTCAGGTTTTTGGGATGACTATTATGTGAAATTATGAAAAATTATCTTAATAAAGCACGTTAAAAATTTAAATATTAATGAAACAGGAAACAAATATTTGAGTAAAATAATATCCAATATAAATAAATTGAAAACTTGGTTCAATAATTACATGAATGTGTAAGCTTTTATTAAACGTTTCTAATTTTTTTTATTTAGTTAGATATAATTTAAACAAATAATATATTAAATTGAAAAATTATAGAAATCTAATCTAATACTTTTTGTTTTGGACGCAATATACCTAGACTTGCTTCCAGGATCATTAATCACTTATTAGTTTAAGGACGTTGTATACCTGTGACATCATGGAAGGTCAAGATAGAATTTCTCACGTTGGTGAGCTTACATTTTATTCAGTGAATTCTATAGAAAAAACGTTGAAACAGAAAGCATAAATTCTTAAATAATTCTAAAATTGTTCCTTTAGTTTCACAAAACTATTATTTTTATCTTGATCTAATATTTATGTAAAGGTATTTTTTTATAAAATTATTCATCAACATCTTAGTATATTTAGTTTGATCATGAAAACTGTCTGCAGGAGTCTTCATACCGGGATATAAATTAAAAAGGTTCATTGAGGCGTATGTTTATCTAGAATAGGAAACAAAATAAAGGTTATTTAAATAGAAAATCAATGTTTTCAATGTGTAAATAGTATAATGAGTATGTAAACTCGTTAGAGAAAGAGGGAAAGTGTTATAAGCTGCTGAATAAAAGGACTTTCAGAGTGAACTGCTTATTTTCTTCCCTCTCTTTCTATTTCATAAAACGGTGCCCAAGGGGGACCTCAAGTTAAGCTGCAACCCGCTTCGCCAAATAGCTTAGATATCTCCAATAAGTGTGTATGATGGACGTATGAAACTCATATCGTCCGATCCAAATATTAATTTTAGTATATTATTTTGAACATTGTACAAAAAAGAGTTGAGATATCAACTATATCATTGAGATATCACTATAACATCAAAACAAATTTTAAAATGGAATAAACAATATTTGAGTGAATTTCTATCACATTTATTATAATTACCATTACTTCAAATCATCCCAAATCACGAATTTTAAATAATAGCTACAATAATAATTACTCTGACATAATAAGTCGTCAATAAAGCTACGTGCAGATATTAGTGAGAGTTTGTTTTGTCGAATATAAGATATTTTAATACCCTTTACGAGAAGCCTGCTTCTGTCACTTATACCAAACACACATCTCAAAAATTTAACAAGAAAATGGAAACTTCTTAGTATTGTATCTTACAAACAGTTTGTATAATTCCCGTAGACTTTGACATGATCCTTTTGCAGAGAACTTGTTTGGTTACAGGCGAAGAAGCATCTCGCTACTAAAACCTTATAAGCTTATTATGAGGTGTTGGAAATATTAACGTACCCATGAAAGAAAACTGTAAATTATATTAGGCTGTACAGTGAAATATGTCCCCTTATTACTGCAGGTGTCATCTTTAAAAAAAATCTTGTCTTCAAATATGACATTAGATTATTATTAATACTACTAGCACCGCGTCTTACTAACCGTTCGGGTTATACGCACTTACACTAATGTGTAATTGTAGAGTGATTGTGAGATGAAATGGAGGACCTACAGTTTAACACGGGATCCGAACCACAGTGGAGGCCTGGCATTCCACATATTCACAAGTTGTGATTAATACACGTCTTGTCAGAGGTGAAGGAAGGGTTTGATAATCAGATAAATCTGTGCCGGGACCGAAGATTGAACCCCGGACCCCCAGCACAGAAGTCCGACACCTTACCCCTAGACTGCCAGGTCACCATGATATTAGAAATAATAATTGCTTAGCAATGTTTTAATAAGAGAATTTTACTATGAATATTATACGTGGAAACAGCTAGAGTAAGAAAATTATTGTATAACATTAAAGAAATAACCCAGTAATTGATATTACTTTTTTTAGCCCCACCGAGTCTTACTACTTGTTCCGATTATACATTTATAAAGTAATTACGCTTGTGGTTTTAGAGATTAGGAAGGCTATATTTAAAGGAAGTGTTTCCAAATCTGCGTGGAGGTAGAGTGGAAAACTACCCTCATTACACCTGACCGATATTATAACCTTGATCTCCTCGACATCGGTAGTCTAGTCTACTGCTAGAGTAGCTCCTTCCTTCTAGACGGCTGACGCATGCGGCCGCTGCAGAGGACTGCTACACACGTCGTTTAGCAATCGAGTCATTTCCTTACAGGCGGCGGCCGCTTGGGTCTGCCGTCAACGGCTCTGACCACAGTGGCTCTACTCCTCTAGAAGCTGTCCAGCCGCAGCGGCCCGTGTGATAGGAACGCTTTCCTCTAATTTTTAAAGGTTTTTAATCTACATGGGTGATTCGAAAGTGTTGTTTACTACGCTGGAAGATGAAAAGTTGGTGGAAACGGTTTCAAAACATCCATTACTGTATGATTTAGTTTTTGGAGAACCCTCTTTACAAGGATTACTCATTAAAGATAATGCATGGAAATAAGTAGCAGATCAATGAGTAAGATCAGCTAAATAAAGACATTAAAAATATTATATGAACATTATTGAACAGTTTTACGCTCGTAAAATATTAACATTATTATTTTTGTAATAGTTTCCAATTAATTAATTATATTAGATATTTTTAATAATTTAATTTATTTATCTATAAGTATTTACTGGGAATAGTCTGTTCTTCTGACATAATTAGTTTGCATGTTGAAGTGTTCCATTAATGAATATCTCACATAAAATCCATCGACGTTGGTGAAGCCACCAGCTATGATAAGGGGCATGAACTTTTGAGATGGTCTTCCCTCATCTAAACACAGTTGTAATATTTCGTAATCCTCAGTGTCTCTTAGCAGCAAATGAAGTTTTCGCTCATTAGGACGAAACAATACATTCACAGATCACTGACTGCACGCGACTGACTCACGGAAGAAAACAGTGCCAGCAGCTTGAGCCGCGTGCGGTGGCCGTCTCGAAGGAAACGTACCTTTAGACCATGCGGCCACCAAATCGGGTTTGATATTAACTAGTGGTGGGCTGATACCTACATTTCTCGATTCCGATACCTTGCTCGATACTATCAATTCATCTCCTCGATAATCGATACCTTATTCGATACCATTCAACATGAAATCAATTGCACTGCATTCACGGTAGGAATTACTCCCTGAAAGGTCTTTTTTCCTACCAAAAGCCTACTATATAATAGCTTTCTGGTAGCGAAAAAGGCCTTTCAGAAAACAAATTCCTATGCTGAACAGACTAGGAAGCGAAGCGAATGGAATACGGAAATGGAAATAACCCTGAAAGTCATAAATGATATGACTGACGATAATATTTGCTGATAGACTAAAAATTACTTGGAAATTTTTAACTAGACAATTTTTTTAAAACTAAAAAGCTTTTATGTTTTAATTCGTATCAATTATTTTTGATGGTATCACAACATCTATTAAATTAATTTAATAATTTTCTTAAATGAAAATGTATTTAGAATAAAAGCTTTATTGGCGACACTGGTTATGAAGACCATAGAAATTGAAGGTGACGATGTTTACAATAGTTAAAATCGATAAATAAAAAATGAATATTTCATGTGGATTATTTTAAAATCATTCGAATAATAATAGTCTAGCGACGAAATACGATGCAGTTGCGAGCTGGGCGATTCATTTGCTAACCACTCCTTTGCAAAAGCGCTGAGGAAAGTCGACCTTATGAAGTGAATATTTACTCGACTATTTCAATACAAAATAAGTGTTCTCCTTAGGTTCATTTTCGAAACACAGTAGGTTCCCTTTGATAATTGAAAATAGACCTTGTGTCGACCGTGACCATGTTTATAAGCTGCAAAGGAATGACTTGTTTATATTGAGTTTAGTACTGAGCGAACAGAATAATAGGACAAAGTAGATATACGGCTAACTAATGTCTAGCCACTGACGTTCAAAATCAACCGTTTGAGGAGTCAACCGTGTTGAATACTGGAGAGTGGTATCGAGATTTTTAGTGTATAGTATCGATTATTGCGATACTAGTTGATACCAAGGGTATCGAAGAATCCAGTATCGTAATCGGTACAGCCCTAATATTAACTGATAATAACCCACATCGGTGGTAAAATTATTTAATGAATCACTCTCACATTAGACTGTATTTCCGGTGATGAAGATATCTTCTTCGTGCAAATGTGGCAGCATTTGTATTCAAATTATATCGTCATAATATCTAATCCATTAAATCTGCCGATATATCGAACTGGTTTTAAGACACGGAGGAACAAAAAAATTATGGACTGGGTTTGATTCTCTGTATGGCCAAAAAATGTATCATTGGTAAAATCGGGAGTTCCCCTTTCACAGCTATAATTAACGATAGGGGATATGGGGTTCTGGTTTGTAATAGAATTAGATTACAGTAGTTTATTAGTCACTTTCTGAAACAATCAGTCGGTTCAGAAAGTGCACGATAAATACCCCAAATAATAACAAGATATTATTAGTGGTAGGTGTTTTTATTAACTATAACTACAAATAATGCTTATATTAGTTGAAAACAAAAAGTTCTTACATTAAAGATTTTCTTTTAAAAAAGGGTATATTGATTTTCGCATCTAATTATAAAAGCTCATTTCCAGTAGTTAAAATTACGACTAAATAGCTGAAATGGTTTTGACAAACGAACATTCTCTTTAAAGTATAGTGGCTGACAACGAGAACCCTATTTTCCAAGCGAATTTCCAGATCTTCTGCCACGTGTGCAGTGGCTTGTAAATTGTACTGTACAATCATTCTTTGTTTACATCACCATGGAAACCACGATCTGTGTATGATTTAATATCGAAAATAATATATGTATCCTTGATTAAAAATAAAAACAACTCCATTAAAAAATTAGTGGTATGTTGCAGCAAATATATAAAGAGCTAGGAAAGGAGTCGTTTTAAAACTCTCTTTGTGAAGTGAAGGGAATAACAATATAAGTTTTGCTTAGAATTAAACACAGAACACTCAAAATCTATGGAAAGTTGACGGGTAAACCTTTGAGTAGAAAGTCCAGTGAAGCCTCATTTTATATAACTTTCCTAGTAAAATGTTTGAATATATTTTAGCACTATAATCTTCAACCATTACTGTAACTATCAACAAGTAGAAAAGTATTCTTTAAACAACACTTCACAAAACTTGATAAAATAATTTTGGATATTTATTAAAGATAATTAATCATATAAAATAAAAGTGACTGTGCCCACTGATCAATGAACTCTCTTTAGAAATTTCAGTAAAAAATGTTTCACTGAAATGCGAACTCATATGTTTGAATTTGGTGATTTTGTTTTTCTAGAATTATTCTTGGATAAGCTTCCAATATTACGTCAAGGTATTCAAATAATTGCAATAGAAAAAGAAGAGAGAATACAACTATAAAGTGGCCTTAAAAATTAAAGAATTTTAATAAATAGTATTTTTTTAGTAATTTATATATTGAGGAGCACCATTATTACCATAGTACAGCGTTGCTATAATTGGATTGGATTAACTTAAGTCAAGAGATACTTCTTAATACAAATTGGAAGTAAAACTTTATTTAATACTGTAGAAAAAAACCATATTAATTTGAATGAGTCTATTAAGGTTGGTTATTACAAAATGATTTTTCACTCTTTCTCCACGCAAATGTGAGTATACACCTCCAAATTCAACCTTAATTCTACCCAATATTGTACTTAGTTCATAGGCGTATGGACAGAATAGATTGTAGGACATGGTGCTATAATATTAAAGTATTGTGCGAATAGTAAATACGCAATATAAATCTTTTTTTATTCGACTATAAGTGTTTTAAAATTTATAAAATTACATTATATCGGCCTAGATTTATTTAGAATTCACTATCTTTAGGTTATTGTATGGGCCTAACGTGTACGACTACATTATGATAAAAAATGTAATTTGTATTAATGTTAACTCTTCTTGGGTAGCCAAAATTGTTTACAAACTGTATTTAATTAAAATATTACATATTTTAATAATGGTGATAATTTTGTGGGTAAGGAGTAATTTAAGATAAAATATTTAAGAAGGACAACTTTGAATTTTACATATTCTAGTAACTTGATGTTTTGTTTGAACAACTCCGCATCAAGTAGCCATGTGATATGTTGATAAAATTAATATTAATAACAGGATAACAAATATATATATAATTATAGTTGAGTAAATAAAGAATAATTAAATGTTATAATACATAAAAAATAGAAGACATAAATTTGCTATTCTGTTATTAATATTAATTTTAGACCTATCAACACATCAAATCACTATTTGATGAGGATTTGTTGACACAAAACATCACGTTATTTGTTCATGTAAAATTCAAAGTTTTCTTTTTTAACTATCTTATCTAAAACTATAAAATGGTTATGATATTGGAAATATTTAGTATATTGGCAGCTATAGCACATACCAGTCCAAAACATATTTTTTATTTATTCATAAAGTTTTCAAACAAATTACGTTATAGGAGAACATTATATATTTTCAAAGTTTGGATGAATCTCTTTAAAATTGTATTTTCCCAAAATGTTTAACCAATGGCCAACCTTGTACACAGTTTACGTGCATTAACAGATATAATCTTCACTTTTGAACTGGTTCAATTAGAGAAAACCATAACTAACATGTAATAAAGGCATAATACCATTATACTTTGTGTTGCATCTTCAGTTCCAATTATTATATATAAAATATTAATTTTAAAGTTATAATCTGGTGTTATATGAAATGTAAAGATCTATAAACGTCCCGAAATGTACTAATTTTGAACAAAAAATGTCCTTTAACAGGCCTACCAGAGGAATCAAACAAACGAAATAATGGACATTTAAAATAATATATTATTTTTGTAACATCACGTTTTACTACCCGTTCGGTCTATACGCTTGTGTTTAATAAATTTAAAAAAATGTTAAAAACAGTAGGTATTTTTAATTATAGAAATATTGAGGAAATAAAAATATACTCACGGTTCTCAGGAGAAACATGCCAATTGGAAGGAATCCAAACAAATAAATTAATATAAGTCTGAGATAAAGCAATAAAGATCCATATAGTAAAGAAAGAGAAGTCGTAACAATGACGTCACAATTGCGACTGTCTTCTATTTTGTTGCCATGTCACTTGATGTAGCAAGTGAGTGGAGTGGGATAAGCGAGGTAGCGGGGCAGGAGGGACTAAAAGTCTTAAGAAGCTTCACAGCATCCCAGTAGAAAGAACAAAGTGCCATTAGACCAGTCCAAAAAGCGGACGTCACGGAACTGACAAAGAATAAAGGGTTCAATACACTACATCTCACTAGTGTTAGTGATGACTTACTCAAAGTTAAGTAGAGCTAAGGGTGGGTTTGTTTTATTTTTTAGTGCGCTTTAGTGACAACTTATCCCTTTTATTGTACTGCATTTCTTATCGCTCATTCAATCTCTCCCCACTTTTCCTAATTAATTCTAGGGAAAAAACAAACCACCCGACTTTGAGCCGTTATCCTACCATTTAAAGAAATGGAACAAATTCACTTTTACGATGATTAAATTTAGGTCCTGTCATGAGTCAAGCCCAATACCCTTAATTCGGTAGTCATACGCACTAACAATTAATTTGAGATGTCGGTTCTGCTAGGAACACATCAGATTAGACTTGCATTAAGCTTGTCATAAACATCTATCTTTATATTATCATGAACTATTTTTAGGTATTTAACGTGCACTTTCTAAAACAACTGGCTATATCAGCCCACGACTATCTTAACTCTAGAACATATACCAAATCTATCCCCCAGTAGTTAAGTCATCATTATGAAAGGAGAGAAACTCTTACCACAGAGGTGATTTATATTTCATAAACCAACCCTAACCTAACATTACCCATTAAAAACTCAGCTTCATATTTAAATTACTTTTTTAGCTGAACATTGATATAAATTTAATATTTGTATTACATCCCAAATCTAAAAAGGCCCAAAACCTCTCCTTAATGTGTATTAGATAAAAATGGAAAAAAGTATAAAAATAGGTCTCTTTACAAGAGAGTTTTAATCCTGGGATATATAATCAATAGAGGCTATGGCAGCAATGCCCAAGTGATTCACTTGAAAAGCACAACTTATATTTAATGACAACCACGGGTGTAATCGTGTCTAAGACGTACCGTCTCTTATGTAGGCCCTACTGTACAACCTAAGTTGACGTGGATAACTAAAAAATACTCTCACTTGGCAGGATGAACTTGTGCTGGCAGAAATACTGACCATATTAACGGGCTGAGCTGAATTGTATCCATTCAGACAGTTCTTAAACAAGAATCACAAATAAAAAGTCTGATTTGTATTATGACAATACCGGGTTTCAGCAGTGGAGAAGGGCAGGTTCATGGAGCTTTTGGTAATGGTCACACTAAATTCAAGGTCAACCCAGGAGAGTTTTGATGGTTGGGCGCCACCTCGTTGGCGTTAGTGAACATGAACTATAACAAGGAATTCGTTCATTCGCAAGATGTAAGTTTAAATATCAACAATCCCCCTAGTAAGGCAGACCCAGACTGATAAGTGACCGTTTGAACAGGGATCAACTTCAGCCCTTTACTTAAACTACCGATAAATATTTCACCCATAGGCCTTCAAATGTTTACCATGATCGAATCTGCAAAACCTGCTAATAAATAATGTAGACTAAAGTTTATCCAAACCATGTAAATGTTTCCCTAGTGTTAGTGTAAAATTCACAAAATGAAAATTACTCATAAGTTAGGAGTACCTACACAAACAAAAAAAGAAAAATCAGAATAACTATATTGTATTATAAGGTTATTCTGTGGTCAGGTATTCTCACAGCCATTATTAAGTATATCCATCTTTAACCACTCTAAAGATTAACAATAGCAGAAGTTCTAATCCTAAGTAATTAGGATAAAATTCAAAATTAATCAAGGGAAAATCAAATTTTATGGCACACATGAAAGTAGTTCTAAACAACTTCACAACGGTATGAGTATTGATATGGTACACAAGTCTAATGGGCCAACCATCAGCAACGTTCATAGAGCTTTCACTTAAAATTAACACTTAACAAAAAGAATTACTCCAAATGAAATAAATATTAACCATTGAGAGCCCCTTGAAAGGGATTTCCATTGGCCTGACGGCTTAACATACTAATAATAATAGTAAAAGCTAAATCAACACTCTATAACTCATCATTCTTAAGAACTATGATAATGATCATAATAATAGTCTAATCAGAATAAATAACCAACAAGATACAATTACAGGCTACGATATACAAAAAAAATAAAACTGTGAGCTGCGAGTGGCCACTGCACTGAAAGAACCAGATTAATGTGCACATATAAATTAAAGCTAATGCTACCTACAGTAGGCACAGGAGTCATACGGGTACGACGAGAGTCAATAGATG
This sequence comes from Timema genevievae, assembly GCA_902155825.1. Classification (NCBI taxonomy): domain Eukaryota; kingdom Metazoa; phylum Arthropoda; class Insecta; order Phasmatodea; family Timematidae; genus Timema; species Timema genevievae. The sequence continues at coordinate 302,868 of CABFWO010000497.1, forward strand.
TCACTTCTTCGGAATGTTCCACCTAAAGTCAATCTTCCTATGCCGGCATCCGTGAAGTTAAGTTTAGAAAAAAAATCCAATGCAACACTTATCGGTCTCAGTGAGTCTTGTGACACGCGCGACCATACGTTCCCCACGGAACATCAGGGGTATCCAAGGTGGTATGCGACTCAGCAAAACTTAACTCGTGAGTGCCTCAGATCACCAGTCATGGGTAGGCAACCACAGATGTACCACGGACTCCAGACTCCCAAACGCAGTCAAAAAACCCCTACAGACTTCGTGTATAGATAGTATGGTTCAAACAATAATGTAACTCCTTATAAAAGTCAATTACCAGATTAATTAAAGCTACTAAAATTTATTATATAATAAGTTTAAAAAAATGACTTATAACAACATCCCAACTATAAAACTTTGATATAAAATAATACTAATCAAAAAGGGTCTTTAATTTCCCACAAAATAATAATGTTTTTAGAACTGGTAATACCTCACTGATCCAATTATTTAGTTCATCATAATAAAACTAGACCTGATAAAGATAAACAATGAACAAACTATTCCAAAGGAGAAATATTATATCTATTATCAGTACATTTAAATGTTAAAAATATCACTAAAATTTTACAACTCAAAATTATTTAAATCAAAATACTAAATTACACCTCCAAAGCTATATTTCTTGTTATAACAGTAAACTACTAATAGGCTTAGGTTTTGAACCCAAGAGCTTAACGCAGGTGAAAGAAAAAAATATATATTTACACCATAGAAGATCATAAACAACAAATCAATGAATTTAAGTACTTAAAATTGTGTAACAATCTGCAAATGTTACCCTATGTAGGTCTCAGCTAGCGTTGCCAGGTGTCCCGATTTGCGCGGGACGTCCCGATTTCCAGGGGTCCGTGAACACGTCCCGATTTACCCATGATCGGGACACCAAATGTCCCGATTTTGGGTGATTCAGACTTCGGCCCCAAAAAATATAAACTCCGTGCGCACACAGTTATGTTACATCTCATTATTCGACGCATTCAATATAAGTACCACACATACATAAGCGGAGGCAGATGTATACCGCGAAAAGCGCGATAGAGATA
>CABFWO010000498.1:0-94671 GCA_902155825.1 Timema genevievae
AGAGCACTCGCATTTGCGTGAAGGGATATTGGAAAACCATTTAAGAAAAACCATCCTCAGTGCAACTGACCGGGATTGAGCCCCGATCTCCCTGTCTTCGACAAACTAGTCCAACACGAGAATAGCGCGTTAGACCATGCTGCCACCGAAGCTAGTTAACACTTATTTATTAAAATACAACACGATATATCGTCCACCGCGATGCATCGTCATTAATTATATATTGTAGTAGACGATATACCGTTGTAACAAGTTGTTAATAGTGTTTCGAGCAACTTCATGAGTACAAAATCACTGTTTTATAAACAATGTTCATTATTGTAATTAATATTTTAGAGATTATCGTTCTGTAATGCAAACTATGAGTGAAATAAAAAGACAAATGTTGATGTACGGCAGAGTAATTTAATTCCATTTTCTAATTAATATGGAGGTTAATAATAAAACATGATGAGTTGAGTGACAGAACAATAACAACTTTGGTAATAACTGTTATGGTTGCGTGAGTTATCTAGCGACTAAAATTTTGCGGGAGGTTCATCAAGAATCGAAATGTTAAAAGCGAGAACAATAAACACTTTGGTATAGCTGTGTTGGTTGAGTGAGTTATGTAGCGACTAAAATTTTGTGGGAGGTACATCAAGAATCGAAATGTTAAAAGCAAGAACAATAAACACTTTGGTATAGCTGTGATGGGTGCTTGAGTTCTGTAGACACGAAAATTTTGCGGGAGGTACATCAAGAATCGAAATAAAAATACACAAATATAAATACAATTACTAAAATACATGCACATTGGGCTCTTGGTTCTTGAAGAACAGGGTGTAGGCCGGCACATAGGGTTTGCAGTTCTCCAGATCGAAAACCCTGCTCGGAGCCACCGCACGGAAAAACTCCTTCTTCCCCGATGCTTCTGCAGGCACTTCGGGGAAGAGGAGTTTATAGGCCGGCACATAGGGTTTGCAGTTCTCCATATCAAAAACCCTGCTCGGAGCCACCGCACGGAAAAACTCCTTCTTTTCCGGTGCTTCTGCCGGCACTTCGGGGAAGAGGAGTTTATAGGCCGGCACATAGGGTTTGCAGTTCTCCAGATCAAAAACCCTGCTCGGAGCCACCGGACGGAAAAACTGCTTCCTCCCCGGTGCTTCTGCAGGCACTTTGGGGGAGAAGTTGCAGGCCGGCACATAGGGTTTGCAGTTCTCCAGATAAGTTTATAGGCCGGCACATAGGGTTTGCAGTTCTCCATATCGAAAACCCTGCTCGGAGCCACCGGTTTGAAAAACTGCTTCCTCCCTGGTGCTTCTGCTGGTACTTCGGGAAATAGGAGTTTATAGGCCGGCACATAGGGTTTGCAGTTCTCCATATCAAAAACCCTGCTTGGAGCCACTGGTTTGAAAAACTGCTTCCTCCCCGGTGCTTCTGCTGGTACTTCGGGAAATAGGAGTTTATAGGCCGGCACATAGGGTTTGCAGTTCTCCATATCAAAAACCCTGCTCGGAGCCACCGGTTTGAAAAACTGCTTCCTCCCCGGTGTTTCTGCAGGCACTTTGGGGGAGAAGTTGCAGGCCGGCACATAGGGTTTGCAGTTCTCCAGATCAAAAACCCTGCTCGGAGCCACCGGTTTGAAAAACTGCTTCCTCCCCGGTGCTTCTGCAGGCACTTTGGGGGAGAAGTTGCAGGCCGACACACAAGGGTCGTTGTTAGGTGGGTTCCCTGGCCAGAGTGAAGTCACATTCTTAGAGTTCTTAATCTTCGGCGTTTTAACTCTTAATGTTGGAGTGACTGCCAATGATGGGCCAGTAGCAGGCCGGTCATGTGCTGAAACAAATAGAAATAGTACTGACATAAAATATTTACCGTAAGTTTCTAAAAGTTAGTACCTAATAGTGATTTTCAATCAGCTCAACAACCACGTTACTCCATTATATGTCATTTAAATTAGTTGAAAAAGAAATCTGAACACGGGAATTGAGCCTGAGACCTTTGGTTTAGGGCACCGATGCTCTACCGCTGAGCTATCCAGGATTCATCCCAAGTTTCAGCTCATTCTTCACACATAGTTGAAGGCTAAGTCTGTAATGGACGTGTGTAATCGTCAGATACATATGAGCGACCAATACTATGCGAGCGATCATCCTTGAGTCATCTTCCACTTGGAAGGATTGTTATGTAGTCAAGTATGCAATACAAGATTTTAATTTTATAATGATTTTCAGCTTGTGTGTTGATATAAATATACAGGTTTTCCCAAATTTATTGAACCAAATTGCATATAACTACATATAAAGTAAGCAACAGTCTCACCTTGTGGGTTCCCAACCTTGACATGTTTTTGGGTGATTATGTAGATCCCGGCAAGTCTAAATAGTACTTTGAAGCACCTGGAAGTTAATAAGGCCAGGATGGAGAAGATCAATAAGTCAATAAAACTCATATTTATAATATTACGTTTTTAGCTAGATTCAACACAAGCACAAGATTCAATGAAATATGTCAATGAATATAATGTTTAATTCAGTCATTTCCAGGGAAACGAACGTGCATTATTGGGTCGATTGTAAGGGTGATTTTATTGTTGAAATTTCATAAACCAAATCTTAGATTTATTTTAACTCTAAATAATACACATATAATGTTTATAAAATACAATTTTATAGACATAGTCCAGAAAGTACGTAACTCTCAATGATACAAAATATAATATTTTGACAGTAGACCTAAATTTATATAGATATAGTCCAATTGCAATATTAAAACTAACATAATTTTTTGAGTTGAGGTCTTGGTCTCGGCATTGTAATCGTCTATTTATGTTTTATTTAATCGAAACAATAAAATAGAGTATTATTATCCTATTACGTATCAGGGGTCATGCAGAATAGACGTTAAGATCGTTTAGCTTGGTTTGATGGGTCGTTTCGAGCTAGAAACCCGGACGGGCGTATTGAGAGTGTTTTTGCATGAATTGTCTCTTGTCGCCATCTTTACAATAGCTTACAATATACACAAGTTGTGGTACGAATTACGAAACTAACAAAGATTAAAGCAGCCAACATATTACTCCACAACCAATTACATATCCATTAAATGTTATTTCAAGGCTAAAAGACTCGACATTACTAAAATCTTCCTTTAGACCAGGGGTCAGCAAGCCAGCGGACCACATGAGGCCCGCACGTACGCTTTTGGCAGCCCATAAAGGGTTGACCATACTAACATAGCAGATGGCCTATTATTGTTAAAACGTGTTTTTACACATTTGTAAAATTGTATGAATAAAATAATAATAATTAGGAATGTGCGAGGCTTCGAGATCTTTAATATTTTCGAATAATTAATGGCCGAGTATTTGATTCGAAACTTTGAATAACAAGCTCGAGTAATACAATCATAAGTCTTTATATTCAAGTGGGTTTTACTGTTAACGCGGCAGGACAGTTGGGGTGAGCAAGCAGGTAGTCGGGTAACCTTCTCTGACTCAGAGTTAAATACCCTTGTGTTTTTTTGTTCTATTAACATTTTGTTACAGTTGGGGTGAGCAAGCAGGTACTCGGGTAATCTTCTGTGACTCAGAGCTAAATACCCTTGTGTTTTGTTGTTCTATTAACATTTTGTTACAGTTGGCGTGAGCAAGCAGGTAGTCGGGTAATATTCTGTGACTCAGGGTTAAATACCCTTGTTTTGTTGTTATATTAACATTTTGTTACAGTTGGCGAGAGCAAGCAGGTAGTCGGGTAATCTTCTGTGACTCAGAGTTAAATACCCTTGTGTTTTGTTGTTATATTAACATTTTGTTACAGTTGGCGTGAGCAAGCGGGTAGTCGGGTAATCTTCTGTGACTCAGAGTTAAATACCCTTGTGTTTTGTTGTTCTATTAACATTTTGTTGCTGTTCAGAATGGCTGTTTGGATGTGTAGGTTTTCTTCAATTTCCATCTTGAGACCTTTAGAAGAGGATTGTAAAAGTTTCACCCAGTTATTAATTGGTGTTAGTTGATGCCCGGAAAGTTTTAGATTTTCAGTGAATTTGGATTTGCATCTATTGTATTTAAAATCCCTAATGTGTTCAGCAAATCGAATTGAAAGGTTTCTTCCTGTTTAGTCAATGTATACAGCCTTACATTCACATGCCAATTTGTAGATACCATTTTTGGTACCTATATTGATTTTTAGAGTTGAGATTAGATGATATTGCGGATAGCCTACACATCCAAACAGCCATTCTGAACAGCAACACAATTTTAAATGAGCAAATTAATTTTGAAAATCAATCCATTATTAACACAATTAGAAAATTACCTCAACATGTCAAATTAAAAATTAATCACCATTCCCAAAATTCTAACTCTCTCTCCATCACAATTAAAATCTATTCTAACCAAAATCAAGAAGATTTGTTTTATTATCATATACTAATTAACTTTCAGACATAATCAGCAATTTCAAGACGTCTCATTTACATAAAGTACAAGCTATGAATTACCAATGAATTATACATGAAGGTTATAAATAAATCTATGTTAGAATAAACACTAAAAGTATCGTACACAGTGAGGCCAACTGACCAACAAACTCAACCCTCGGTTGAGTTAGGCGCTACTATACAACTTATTAAATAATAATACCATAGATTCATATGCCTCATTTTAATTAAATTCCCCATTTATTGATAAAATCAACAATCATATATCTATCTATATTTACTCATCATATAAATTACACTCTATATCACACTAACAACACTATCTAATTTATTAATTATTTTATTTTATTTCTTCATATCGGTAGCTTACAACTTATTGTTGCTCATCCAACGAAAAGTTTAATACATTATAATAATTCAAAATTTCACAAACCTTCCGGCAATATGACTGTATTTTAAACAACTCATCGTTATCATAAATAAGGTAAATATAAGCGTGTTAATTTAAGTGAGTTATTATTTAATATTTCGTATATTATCTTGTTATTTCTCTTTATTATTTACATTTCTAATGTTTAGCTTTATTAAACTTACAATTTTATTAACCTCCAGACCATATTTCACAATACACTGTTTTTTCTCAGACCTGAAGATGGCGTAACATAACACCGAAACATTTCGTTATAGAAGACTAAAGATCAAATAAGGAGAAGCGAATAAAAGAATAAAAAAGAAGATTTAATTTATTATTACAGATAGGTTGAATTATATATTTCTCAAATCCAAATCTTAAATTTTCTTTGAATCTTTAGACATATGTACCATTTTAGTAAGGCTTAAAATATATAAGAATTTAATTAAAACAATTTGGTAAAGGCTTGGTGCCACTAGCAAATGATATTTTGTTTGTCTTGTCTATAACAACATAAACAACAAAGAGAAAACTTTTTGTATAAGTTAATTATATCATGGTGGTGCTATTGGTGCTGCTCGGGGTGGGTGCTGTCTACTTTGTCTTCTGGAAACGACCCTTGTAAGTTGGATATAAACAGTGGTAGTTCGTGGGAATACACAGATTTCAGACCAACTAGATCTCAGTCGACTATAAGGTGTATTATTTAAACTAGGGGTGTGCGAAACTTCAACTTGGCTTCGAAACAAATATCAGCTTTGACTTAGCTTCAAAAACAAATCCAACTTCAACAATTGCGAAGCTTCGTCAGTAAATATATCGAGAGTTAAAATAATAATTTGGAAAAATCTAAAGTAATTGATTATAAGTAGTGATAACTTGATTTATCACAATAAAACAAATATTACAAACAATGTCTTTCAATATAACATTGTCCAAATGATTTTAATGCATAAAGGTATATCTAATAAAATTAATAACCACAAAATAATAATTTTTTCAGGCATTTAACAACTAACAAAAATATCATTCTCTTTAAATGGAAAAATGACACCTGGACACAGGAATCGAACCCGGTACCTTTAGCTTAGTCCGTGAATGCTCTAACCACTGAGCTATTCAGCAATCGTCCCATGCTCAGGCCTATTATTCACTCAAATTTTAAGGCAGAGTCTATGATGGATGTGTGAAAATCATCAGCTACAATGAGTGAAGAATGGCCCTGAGCTAGCGACATTTCCTGGATAGCCCAGTAGTTAGAGCATTGGTGTACTAATCCAAAGGTATTGGGTTCGATTTACATGTCCAGATATCATTTTTCATTCTAAAGAGTATAATATTCAGGTGTGGCTGTAACTGTAACTAGAAAATGTATTATATTGGCTATTTAATCCATTTTAACAAAAAATATTCAATTCTTGTTCTCTTTGAACTGAAAAAAATGTATTTAACACACCCTTAATATTGACCTGACAATTACTCGGTCATGAGGTTAACATCTGTATTTGACTTGTTTCAGTTGGAAATCCCCGGGCAGAGCCGGTCTCACCAACTCTCAAAGTGTTTCATTCAGGCAAGGGACGAATGAGGAATTTGGTACTCCAACTTTCGCAAGCAATGGGCCTCGAATAGGAGCTGTAATTCTATGTATTCAAAAAAAGTAATGTAATTCAATCAAAGCTCTTTAAAATTAAAGTAGAAGGGAACGCTAATAACACTAGTTTGGTATCAAATAATTCAATAAACAATTTTGATGATGTTATTTAATACACATTAAGGGAAAGCCTTAAAAATATCTAACATTATTTCATGATCATGAATTATTGTTTCCTGTATGTGGTAGAGTCAGTTTAAAATGCCTCCATCTTACTCTATCCTTCCACCACTCTTCCTTCTCTAATTGCTTCCATTATTCTTCTCTCACTTGCACACTTGTTCACAACAGGCCAATACCATTTCAGCCTTGATTCTTTTACTATCTCATGTACTCCCTGAACCCCAACTCTTGCCCAAACATCTTCATTCCTCATCTTGTTTCTCCTCGTGACATCTAACAAACATCTATCACCATGGCCTCCACTTTCCTAGTCTCTCTTACACCCAATGTCCATGTTTCTGCTGCCTACGCAACCATGGGTGCAAAGTACACCCTACACTTAAGGTGCAATTATATATCTTACACACTTGTAAAAAACCTCCCTCTGATGCACCCTTCTTATTAGATATTCTTTGCTTTCACTCTTTGACTCAATCACGCTTGTATTGTACTAGTGATAAAATGTTAATAGACATTTATGTAAGACTCTTGTATCATGTTGTGTCATGTATGGCCAACCTACTTACTATCACACTAGATCTATATTTTAAATTAACAGTGTCAAACTGTGTTCTTATCCTCTTTATGTCTACTTTTACAACCTGGGTGACAACAAGTTTATGTGATGGTTTGTTTACAGGAACACATGGATGTTGATTACAACCTGGGTGATATCAAGTTTATTTAATGGTTTGTTTACAGGAACACATGGATGTTGATTACAGTCTGGGTGACAACAAGTTTATGTGAGGGTTTGTTTACAGGAACACATGGATGTTGATTACAGTTTGGGTGACATCAAGTTTATGTGATGGTTTGTTTACAGGAACACATGGATGTTGATTACAAGTTGGGTGACATCAAGTTTATGTGGTGTTTTGTTATACAGGAACCCATGGACGTTGATTACAAGCTGGGTGACATCAAATTTATGTGGTGTTTTGTTTACAGGAACCCATGGATGTTGATTACAAGCTGGGTGACATCAAGTTTATGTGATGTTTTGTTTACAGGAACCCATGGATGTTGATTACAACCTGGGTGATATCAAGTTTATGTGATGGTTTGTTTACAGGAACACATGGAATGTTGATTACAACCTGGGTGACATAAAGTTTATGTGGTGTTGTGTTTACAGGAAACCATGGATGTTGATTACAAGCTGGGTGACATCAAGTTTATGTGGTGTTGTGTTTACAGGAACCCATGAATGTTGATTATAAGATGGGTGAAATCAAGTTTTTGTGGTGTTGTGTTTACAGGAACCCATGGATGTTGATTACAACCTGGGCGACATCAAGTTTATGTGGTGTTGTGTTTACAGGAACCCATGGATGTTGATTACAACCTGGATGACATCAAGTTTATGTGATGGTTTGTTTACAGGAACCCATGGATGTTGATTACAACCTGGATGCCATCAAGTTTATGTGATGGTTTGTTTACAGGAACCCATGGATGTTGATTACAAGCTGGGTGACATCAAGTTTGTGTGATGGTTTGTTTACAGGAACCCATGGATGTTGATTACAGCCTGGGTGACATCAAGCTTATGTGATGTTTTGTTTACAGGAAACCATGGATGATTGATTACAACCTGGGCGACATCAAGTTTATGTGATGGTTTGTTTACAGGAACCCATGGATGTTGATTACAACCTGGGTGACATCAAGTTTGTGTGATGGTTTGTTTACAGGAACCCATGGATGTTGATTACAACCTGGGTGACATCAAGCTTATGTGATGTTTTGTTTACAGGAAACCATGGATGTTGATTACAACCTTGGTGACATCAACTCCAAGAACAGAGACTTCAGCAACCCCATGTATGACGCAGTGGGCACCTTAGAGGTGGGGCCCACAGGGTGAGGTGAAGCAGGGGGTATCTATGAGGTGCCTGCGCCAAACATCACTAAATCTAAGTTGGGTAGAAAGGGGGAGGTAATCCCGAAACCAGTATCATCTGTACTGGCTCTATCCAGCGGTCTTCTCCGCAGATTCAGATCAAGCGTCGGGAGTTGTACTCCACCACCACAGACACGGGCAAGGACACTCAGAAGTTTGTGGAAGAGGACAAGTCCAAGTGCTGAGGAAGAAACACTCTACTCACCGAGCTGAGCTGAGAATATATTGTGGTGTTTTATCTCTACTTAGATTCAAATCTTTATGGAAGTGTTATGAGGGGATTGGTTTGTTCTCGATATCAATATTGTTGCACTTTTTATTATTTCCAAAACAGACCAAGTTTTGACAGTCTACAAATCAACTATAATGTTTGTTCAGTGCTACTAGAACTACATAAGTTTAGTCTACTATCTATTTGTAAAATACATTAATTATTTTCAGGTAAAAGTGTGGACCAGCTAGATATTACACAACTGTAGACTTAGTCCAGAAATGAAAATATCAAATGGGCTGCTTTGGGTCTATTTGACTGGAGCCAATTAATTATGAAGCTGGTTTAGTAGGTACCCAATTTGATTAGCATTTAGCATTTGTAAAGCTTAGAGAATACATACCCACTCTACTTTAATAACTAACCTCTACTTTTAACATCAAACTCTTCATGTCTAATTGACGAAAACAAGGTGCACACTTTTAAGACACTCAATTCCAGGTTCTTCAATTGCTGGTTACATATTCTTGGTACTTGTCTTGTTGTTGTGATTCTAAATACTCTTAACTACGATAGAACTAAAAGTTAAGAGAGAATATAAGACAGAGCTCACACATTTTAACAGCTCATATATTTTTCTAAGACATAATATTTTTGTATTGGTCAAGGTCGAGGTTTGTGTTGGCACAGTTAGTGGTTTTTCCTTATATTTTTTAACGTTCAAAAGAATAACATAAATTTCCCTTTTGATACAGATATGTGTACATAAATGAATGTATACATGTGTGTAAGTGTGTATATAAGATATATAAATTTGGTACAATAGCTACTAGGGCAATAATAACAATAGTTTACACTGCAACTAAGAAGTGACATTTTCTTTGAAATTGGCAGCTATGTTTGTATTTTATAAAGTTATAAAATCCATCCCTCATGTTTAAAATGACAGTTTCGGATGTGTTGTTGGGTTTTCTTTGTTAGTTCCTATCTAAAATGTTTCTTAAAACTTGTAAAAAGAACCAAAAAAACCTGTAATTATCTTGAAGTGTATGACTGCTCTTATTGGGAATATCATATCGCCTTCATTTCCAACTTCCCCAAACAACCATAATTATTTTTAATCGTGTGGAATACCGCCACTTCAAACAAACTTATTCAGTATGTAATGTGTATAATATTTTGTTACGATATTTCTTGTCTTGAAGTTGGTGCTGTGGTTCCTGTCACTCAAGAGATGAGTAGCCTACCATTCAAACATTCCTTATGACCGATATTGTGGTAAAGCCAAGGTTTTACTCAAGTACATCAAAATGACACCGTTCAATGTAGTAATATTGACTCTCATTCCAATAGAAACATACAAGCTTGTCTTGTATTGTATGTACGTACATCACTAGCAAACCCGCAGTTCTAATCGCACCATGCACATATCGAGAGATATGATAGCAGTTCCCCAAGTGGGGGAGGAGCCCAACTAAAACCACCAGAAAGAGGTACACTGAATGTTTTGTACAAAAAAAAAGTTTGATTTCAAGGGAAATTGAAATTATTTTTTACAGCAAATGAAAACATAAAAATGGTTTTGTTTGTTTATTTGTTGGTTGTGTTTTATTTAAAGCAGTATCATCTTATCCGTATGTTTCCTATGACTAGAATTTGGTGTTGGGTAAGTTTAAGAAATTAAAACTAATCTAGAATTTTCATAATTCATTTAGTGTTTGTTAAGGGTCGTGTTTATGAGACGTATTATTATTTTAACTAAAATAAAAACTTAGTAAAGGTCAAACCGGTCACACCCACCAGAAGTCAAATAATAAAATAGGTAATAATATATATTTTAAGCCTAAATAATGTATAAATATATTTTTAGGTACTTATCTAACCTAACTTAACCTAACCTTTCTTATATTAATTTCCTGGTTGTCTTTGTCTAGCCTTGCTACTGTTCCATTCGCTAATAAATTAAAATCTCAAAATAAACGATTTGACTTTCATAGGATACAATATACCATAAGAGAAGGATATCGTGGGTAGAAATAAAATCTAGAAAGTGATGGAGGAGGATGAAGTGGAAAGAGGAGTTGTAAAGAGAGTGAAAAGCATGTATGGGAATAACAGAGACTGGGAGGATGGAGTGGTTCTAAATAAAAAATTGAGTGAAACAGGGGAGTGCCCTTTCACCATTACTTCTTGTAATGCTCATGAATAAAATGGGAGGAAAGAATGAAAGCCATGATGTTTGCTGATGAATTGATGGTACGGGGGTAGAAGGAAAAGGAAGTACAGGAACAACTACAAAAAATGGAATGAGGAAGTGAAAGAGTATGGAATGAAAATTAGTTTGGCAAATTGTGAAGTGATGTTAATTACAAGGATGAGGATAAAGCCTAGCAAAGCTATACATCTGTGGATGGAGTAGATCTGAGAAAAGTGCAGAATGTGAAATACTTGGAATCGTGCTTGAGGCGAAAGGTGGAAGTAGAGAGGATCTAATGAGAAGAGGACAGCAGGAAGAGTTGTTCTATAGGTGTGTAAGAGAGTTGCTATGGAGAAAAGAGAAATTCCCTTGAAGTGTAAGGTTGTACAGGGCATACATGGTACCCATTGTCACATATGTAGGAGAAACATGAACATTGGATGTAGGAGAGACTAGGAAGGTGGAAGCCATGGGAATGAAGTTTGTGAGGTTCATGTTAGCTGTCACGAGGAGAAACAAGATGAGGAATGAAGTTATCCGGAAAAGAGTGGGGTACATGGAGTACATGAGATAGTAGAGGAAGTAACACTGAGATGGTTTGGCCGTGTAATGAGGATGGAAAAAGAGAGGATGCCAAATAAAACTTTGGAAATGAAGTATGCAGAAGTGGATTTACACTATAGACCCACTAGTCACGGGTTTAGGGTAGGCCCATTTCAAATGACATTTTTATTTGTATTATGATATTTTTATTTTAATAATTACGTTTAAAAATTACTAACTAACATTATTGAAATAGTTCAAGTTAAAGTGAGAACGACAATATTTCTTTCAAAATAACTCTACTTTGCAGTCGCTTTGTAACTGACGTAAGTCTCCCGTTCATAATGTTAACTCAAGCCACTGTAGGGCATGTACAGTACGTTCCACAGTTTGGGAATCACTGCTGTAGACTTTTTAATAAGCTTTCACTATCTTGGGCTTATTGCAATAAGCCTGGAATCGACTAGGCTGCTTGAGCGAACAAAGGTGCATTTCCTTAATAGTTTAAGTCTGTATGGGCTTATTGCAATAAGCCGAAAAATTATCAGGCTGATAAGAAAGTTTAATATTATTTTCCAACTAGCCTGGCTCATTTTAAATTGAGGGCGCCTTTTGCAATAGGCTGGATTTTCCAATTCATGTACGATATATATATATATATATATACAATTTTTATCGTATCTCCGCACCTCTTTGAGATAAGACATAACTTATTTAAAAAATGAAGGCATATTAAATATAAAAATCATTATTTGAAGTATATTTTTTTATACAACCAATAGTTTCCGAATTATAAGTATATATATATATATTTATAATTCGGAAACTATTGGTTATATATATATATATATATATATATATATATATACACTTATAATTCGGAAACTATTGGTTGTATGAAAAAAATATGTTTCAAATAATGATTTTTATATTTAATATGCCTTCATTTTTTAAATAAGTTATGTCTTATCTCAAAGAGGTGTGGAGATACGAAAAAATTGTGTTTCCTTAAGTGTAAATTACCCTAAAAGTTATTTTCATGAGTAAATAAAAACTTCCATTTTGTTTTAATATTAAACAATACATACATATGAATTTTAATCGAGTCGAGTTTGATATAATCTATTTTTTCCTTTCCACCCTTAAGTAAAAAATACTACCATTAATTTTAGGGTAGGATTGAGTTTTTAAAAAGCTCTGAAAAAACCTATGCAAACACCATGTCCCAAGTTTTAGCCCAATTGTTAAAATAGTTTCGTCTATATTCAGAGCTACAGACTGACATTATTAATTTTATTTTAACTTTTTCTGATTCAGGGGGTCATGAAACGTCAATATCCATGAAAATCTAGAGTATGATTTTTTTGACAATAACTATTTTTTTCTCAACCAGAGAGGTGTGAGAAGGTAAAAAGTAACATTATATAGGCCTATTATATTAACCTACAAATTTCATATCATGGCCAATATGACTTAAATTATTATTATTAGCACCGCGTCTTACTACCCGTTCGGGTTATACGCACTTACGCTAATGTGCAATGGTAGGGTGATTGTGAGATGAAATGAAGGACCTACAGTTTAACGTGGAATCCGAACCACGGTGGAGGCCTGGCATTCCTCACATTCACAAGTTGTGATTAATACACATCTTGTCAGAGGTGAAGGAAGGGTTTGGCAATCAGATAAATATGTGCCAGGACCAAGGATTGAACCCCGGACCCCCAGCACAGAAGTCTGACACCTTACCCCTAGACCACCAGGTCACCAATATTACTTAAAAGTAATCTATCTTTATTTATTTATTTTACATATGCACATTAGTACACGTAACTTAAATATAGGCTTTCATCTCACGCTGTATTCTTCGTTCAAGGTCATTCTTAAAATTATTTTCTAAAATTTTTTGCTAAATAGTTAATAAGTGGTTTACAACGTCTTGGTAAAACATTTATGTGGTCCGCAGCTAAATAAAGGCTGGTGACGTCTGCTTTACAAATTATATCCAAGAAACCATTTAAAATTAATAAAAATTGTTCAAACGCCAGCATAAAGCTACCATGGATCAACGATGGAGTGTGTTTCTGATTGTTATTAAATGGCTGACGATTTTACACATTTATTACCAACCAAACCTTAAAATATGAACGATAAATGACCCTAACACAGGATTAGCCCTAGATAGCTCAATGGTAAGATATTGACGTGCTAAGTTGGTGATTCCAGATTTGGTTTCAGATTTCAAAAGAATTTTCAAAAAAGTTTAATTATTTAAGTTCAATAACATGCTATAGGTTTGAAGTCATTTCACCAACTTATTATTGGTTTGGGCTTTCCGAATTTCTTCATAAAAGCGTTCCATTGCCTTTGAATGATTATGCCTTTTGCCCTTTATATCTCTTCTGCCATCTTTAAACTTTTGTGGGGCAATTTTTTAAAATAATAAAAATGTTTTTTCCACTCTTATTACACTTCACACCTCACTAAAGACATTAAATGCAACTACACTCCACCATACTGAAAAAAATCCTTTCATCAATGTCGTCGCACTTGCTACACTGACTTGAAAACGGTGGAGAGCCAGGTAATAAGCCCAAAAATGGTGATGGGTCAGGGCGATAAGCTTTACGAACCTGCCAAAACCACTGGCGTTATGCTTTCAAGGACAAGCAGCTAGTGACTTGGAGTGAGAAGGGATGAGTTGTCTGCTCTACTCTGACCAGGCCGTTCTGTTTCGGCTATTGCGGGGTTGTATCAGATATATTTTCAAAATCCTGAGGAAAAATATGAAGCACCTCAGCTCATCAGTTTTCATGAGTTTCAGATTGAATATTAATGTGAATTAAGTACCGTCATAAAGTTAAAAGAAGTCGGCATTAATTGATTTACTTCCCCCATTTATTACACACGTTTGAATATACAAAATAATTAATTGAATATTGCATTTATTTGACAATGTTTACGCAATTAATTGAATGTTCATTGAAATAATATTTATTTCAATTAATAAACCACATCAAGTACTTCTAACATTCCAAATATGAAATCTTTATATCATTTGGTTTTACTAAAAATTGTTGCAATAGATGCCAAAATTTCACACTTTTAGTAAACACTGAGCTTAAAATATGCATTTAATCTATATTTAATACACTGATCCAAGTTTGGTTTAGGAAGACCTACTAATATATATATTTATAATTATTATATTATTAATTTTGGGCCATACATCCTTAATACAACTCAGAAGACTGTCTTCCTTTACTTGCCGCAGATAAAGGTTTTAAAAGTTAAGCCAGCTCAATGAGTGCAGTGACTGTTTAAGCTCAACCCTCCCCCGCCACATTCCGTACTTTAAGTCAATATTTGTGCTACCTAATCAAGAACTCAGGTAGGAAATCGATGTTTTCAAGTTCAAACAACCAAAAAGTTATATTTTTAAAGAATTATGATGCTAAAATGACATTTCTTATAGAAAGTTTCCATTTTTCCGTTCACTAAAACCTAAGTTGAGGGTTCATTATAAACTAATTTTTTACCACACATTGAAATGTATGTGGGTTGGGACCAATGAATTAGGTTCACTCCATCCAAATGTTCACTGCAACCGAATTCACTAAAACCAGAGTTGACTGTATGTTGATGTGGTTGTGAATCCAAACAAATGAATTCAAATTTCTACTGATTTCCCAACATATTCATGTTAGATTTAAAGACACATACAATTAATATGTTTCCATGTTACTTGTATTTTCTTATGAGGAAAACAATGTTATATTTTTTAAGCATCTCCCAATAGCATTTCCTTGTCTATTCTTCCGACCTCCCAAACTCTTGAATTAAGGTGTTTGATATTTTTACCATAGCTTGAGAAACATAAATATTTTTGGCACCGCGTTTGGACACCAATCAGAGCAATCTGCATTTAACTACACTATTGGAATAGGAATGAGTAAGTTAGTAATATTGGAGAAATTATACCCTCATTTGCGTGGAGGTAAAGTGATAAGCCTTTTTTTTTTAAATACACCCACTGTATACCCGGTTAAGATTAGTCAAAATGAAGGGGACAGTTATCATCAACACGTTCCTGAAAATATAAACATATTAATCTTAAATTTTATTTAGCAAAGTGTATGAATAGGCAAAAACTAGCTCATATTCAACTAAGCTATGTTTTACGTGAAAATTCGCACTTGGAAAACTAAAGCAATAAATTAGAAACAAAAACTAGCCTTTTTCTAAAAAAAAAAGTTATGTTTTAACAGGTTCACAACAGAAAATGTTAAGATAATTAGTAATTGTGTGTTATTTATCTATTGGGAAGTATCTACCATAATCCTCCATCCCCCAATATTTATTTCCTCTCTTCGTCACTTAGCGAACAAGAAGAAAAGAGAAGAGCAGTAATAAACCGGAATCTGACCACGTAGCACCATCAAGAGAGAACAATACATCAATAAACTTTTAATTATTTTAAAACTGTTTTATTTTAGAACATTATTTTATAGGTTTATTTGAGGTTATACAATTAATAAAATGATGTTGTTGTGAACAATAGAGAATAATTTTTAAAAAACTTTAATAAGTAAAGATAAGTAGGACTTTCCTTACTAAAAGCAATAATTGACGTCATCAAACCAGTGTAATGCGGGTTGAAGGTGTTCATAGCTCAGTGGATCAGCGTCCCTTCTTGAGGACTTCCTGCCCGGCGATTTCTTAACATTATAACATCATTCAGGCTTAACAGATATTTCTTCGATAATGTGCAGCTGAGGATTCCTGCCACGAAATATTCTGGTTGCGCCGATCAAGCTCGAGTTTCATCGGCAATGAATAAATAAATACCGGTACATAGCTGTACTTCGTCTCTTCTCTGAACAAAATTATGAAATACCATCATCAGATAACAAGACATTTTAATTTCCGTTTAAAAGACCTCTTGAACAGTATTCAAGTCAGGATTATACATAGATATAGAGAAGTTGCTCGTAATTTTACCTATAAAGCGTTATTCCTCACCAAACTGAGGATTAGGCAAATAACTACAAATATACGTCGTTAGAAGGGAGTGTGGTAGATGCAGGTTGAGTCTCAGGAGAAAATACGAAATGTTTTCGGCAATATCTCACTCCAAGATTGATTGTTTTCTTTATATAATTCAAAACATGGTAGCTATTTCCAGAACAGAAGAACACACAAGAAAAATGCTTTTAAATGCAAGAACCACCCCCTTTGCTGCAGTGGATAGTTTTCCTGTTGCTTGAATAGGCAAATATTTAGGCACTACTAAAGATACACCCAGGGGCTTTGGAATATCTTGAATATCTTTGAAAACGGGGGGTTCGACTGAGAGTGTCCCTGGGTCTTTCCCCAGTACAATTTTAAACCTTGAATGAATCTGTTAGATCTTTAAACTGGGCCTCTAACAGAGAATTGAAGTTAGATAGTCTTAAAAGCTATTTAGAGAGCTTCTTGCTTGGAATTTTTTTGAAAACTAGTTGACTCTTGTTGAAGAAATTTGGAGTGGACCACGTTTGGGTTTTTTTTAAACACTTTATGCTTCTAGAAGATATTTAGAGTTTGTTTTTAATCATAATTAGAGTTCAATTTGTCCTGCTCCCACACAAAACCAATTAATTAGCTCTTACTTGTGTGTGTGTGTGTGTGTGTGTGAGTGTGTGCGTGTGCGCGTGAGTACATGCGTAAGTGCGTGAGTACGTGCGTAAGTGCGTGCGTGTGTGCTTGTGTGTATACGTGTGTGTATGTGTGTGAGTGTGCTGTGTGTGCGTGCGTGTGTGCGCGCATGTGTATGCGCGTGCGTGTGTGTACACATGTGTGTTAGTGTGTGCGCGTGAGTGTGCATGGGTGCGTGGGTGTGCGTGTGAGTGTGTTTATGTGCGTGCGTGTGTGCGTGCGTGCGTGTGTATGTGCGTGCGTGCATGTATGTGTGTGCATGTGTGTGAGTGCGTGCGTGTGTGCGTCTGTGTGTGTGTGTGTGTGTGTGTGTGTGTGTGTGTGTGTGCGCGACGAGCCCGGGCTAGCTGGAACTATTTTAAGGATACAGTAAGTAGAGAGTGTACACCACCTTGGGAGGAAGACATTTAAACAAATTTATTTAATCGAAGGTAATCTACCAAATACAGATAGAAAGTTTGTGTGGAATTTTTAAAGAAGCTACACAATTTTCGACAGACTGTCTGAAAAGGCCAGTTATCAATGCTGAGCAAGAAACACCTTCCAATATGTCATGAAGTCACTTTTTGAACTGATACAGAAACCCTCGACCGCTTATTGGCTGTCGGGAAACGGCCAAACTCTGTCCCCAACCCACACTTTTTTATAGCTTTGATATCAATATAATAGTTTTAACCAAACTTTGTATATTTATTGTGTTTTTCCTTTTAATTAATTCTGGTGCAAGGAAATCTTCCATCTTAATATTTGAGAATATCAAAGGGGAGTGAAATAAATATAGAGGGAGCACATTATTCCGGGGAGAGGGGCAAATTATTTCCAAGCGTGCCAATGCCCCCTTTCGTAATCCCCCCTCCCATCTCGACCGGTTATGCTGCCAATCATACCATCTATCAAAGATCAGATGATCATTTGACTTCACGCATGACTATATTAATGTAGTACTTCAGTAACTTTTGTAACTGTCAGATACTAAGTTAGTTAATAGACTAACAGTCTAACAGTCTAATAATAACTAACCAAACAATCACAATATGTTATCACTTCCTTTCACTTTATAATGTCTTCTCAAGAATAACAGCTAGTTGCAATTTTACACCCAGCTGATTTGGTTTAAAATAATATATTTTTGTAAGCGCCTACGCAATCCTTGCCAGTTTTCTTGTACGATCTAGTTCGTAACTATGTGATGTAAGCATTTCATTTGGGATAGTAACACTTTAGTATTAGTAAGCATAACAGCAGCCGACAAACAATACATGGTGCGCCGAATGTGTTCATCGCTTAGTCAGCTTTAGTCTACCGCAAGAATGATGTTATCAGTCCCCCCTACCCCCAGAGGACTTGTTACCATTTGATTGGTCTTAGGACATTACAGCAAACGGAAGGCAGCTGTTGTATATTCTTTAAGGTCTCAAGTCTCAGAAGCTTTTGTTTGACTCTTGATAGTGTTGTTGACGACGTTTGTTGATAGTAACTATGTCGTGTTGACGACGTTTGTTGATAGTAACTATGTCGTGTTGACGACGCGTGTTGATAGTAACTATGTCGTAGTGGACATAGCGCACATCGCCGTTTCTATTAAGTTATGGGCAAAAGTTGATGGATTTCATCTAAATACCGTATTCGGGCTGTGAGGATGGACCCTTGCTGGGGAGGGCCAGGTAGGACATATACCCTTAGAGTAACCGACATGATACGTTCTGATCACAGACTACCGACACTAGAGTTGATTTCTTTAACTATAGACTGCCATCACATTTTATATATTGTACTATCTATACAAGTACTGTCGGGTGGAATGAGAATTGTTTTTCTGAATATTGTACCTATCTTCTTTATCTTAAATGCTGATATATTTTAAGCTCAATTCCACCTTCTTCATCCATATCCCATTTGTGTGATTGGTGGAGAAGGAAGACTTACAACATGGACCTAACACTCGTCATAATAATTATAGTTCATCTGTATCGTATTAGTAGAACTTTATTTTATGTTAAAATCAAATTGTAATATTGATACATGTGAAATGTCAAAAAGCTCAACGGGTATGAATTATATCACCATTTTAATAATTATTAATGTCATTGTTTAAATATACAACTGAAAGAATGGTGTCATTGTTCCTTTGGACAAAGGCGAAGGCAGTAAGAGTGAATGTAATAATTTTAGAGCAATTATTATGTTGAGTGTCCAGGGCAAAGTTTTTGATAGAGTTTTAATTGAGAGGGTGTGTGAAAAACTACGGACAATATTTGGGGTGTGCAATGCGGTTTCATGCCAGGTGGATCTTGTATGGACTTGATATTTGCATTGCAACAAATGATTGAGAAAGTGTATTGTGCTTTCGTTGATCTGGAGAAAGCGTACTATCGGGTGAATAGGACTATGTTATGTAATGTTCTTAAAGAGTATGGTGTGGATGTATGGTTAGTAAGGTGATGTATGATGGAAGTAAAGCGTGCATTAGAATGGATGGAGCTTTGAGCTAATGTTTTGACATTGAACAGGGTGTTTACAAATGGACAATGTGAATGTGAAAGTGTTGTTATATGCTGATGATGACGTATTAATAACTGAGAATGAAAGTGGGCATGTGGGTGGCCTCGAATTAAATATCTTACAATTCGAGACTCGTTAAATAGCTTCTATGCTTGTTTACCGGTGAAAAAATTATTTAAGGGTAGTTTATTGATGTTTTATTTTAGAAATTTTTGGAAAATGGACTTGATTTTGTTCAAAATATATACCTGAATTGAGTATTTTACTAATAATAGTTCTCACTTTTTTTAGGGATAAATTTTATTTAATGGTAATTTACTGAAGAGGGTAATTTTTTAATGACCTTTAGGAATTTGCTTAGAATGAATATTTTTAAAAAATTACATAATAAATAAGAATGAAAGCTTATTATTTTTAATGAGTTTTTAAAACTGGTTCTTAGGCATATTTTTGATTAATTTCATAGTTTAAATAGTGTTGCTTATAATAAACAATTTTTTTGTAAGGCCTAATGAAAACTGAAAATTCGATTTATTTATTTTTGTCCCAAGATATATGAGAAGGTATGAACGATTGTGTCGTACCATTTATTTAAATATGTTGCATAAGATCTCCAGATCAACACCTTTTTCGGACCTAGTGGCGGATGCATAGTTTAGGTTATGATCGTCAACCAAGAATTTGTTGCTTCTCTAAAAACCTTGTTTTGGTTTGTTCTTGACCTGCTCACACGCACTTGTACGACAATGTTGCGCGAGGTGACAAGCAGCTGACACTCGACCCGCCATATTGGTATCCCACGGAGCATGCGTACAGTAGCGCACAGTAGTTCATCTCGCGACCAGCAGGGGGCTCATTAGTCCCGTCAACATGGCGTCAAGAGCGGGGAGATTTATTCATTACAATGTTAACTGCAGTCAAGACACGCACACAGAAGGTTTAATATAAAACCACGATGAAGCACTTACTTTTGAGAACTACTAAAATCTCACACATTTTTAAGTTATTTAATTTGTCTAACTTCTTGTAGAACATAATATATTCAAACGTCAAAAATCACTCAGTGGTCAGGGGTCAGGGGTGCAATTATCAGTGGCGACGAGGGGCACCCCCTTCTGAGTCAAAGTGATTCCCCCAAAGCAGACTATTAACAAAAGGTAAATGATACAATTTCTGAGTTAAAGTAAACATGTGAATTTTAATATTATGTTTTAATTAATGGTAAGTAGTTAGGGTCGAATCAAAAATCAATAATACATCCCATACCTCCTGCCCTCAACACCCGCTATCCTTATCACAATCGGCAATCACTCAGAGCAAGTGTCTACATCACTTAGAGCAAGTGTCTACATCACTCAGAGCAAATGTTTGTATCACTCAGAGCAAGTGTTTATATCACTCAGATCAAGTGTTTGTATCACTCAGAGCAAGTGTTTATATCACTCCAAGCAAGTGTTTATATCACTCAGAGCAAGTGTTTGTATCACTCACAGCAAGTGTTGTATCAATCAAATCAAGTGTTTGTATCACTCAGAGCAAGTGTTTGTATCGCTCAGAGCAAGTGTTTGTATCACTCAGAGCAAGTGTTTGTATCACTCACAGCAAGTATTATATCATTCAAATCAAGTGTTTGTATCACTCAGAGCAAGTGTTTATATCACGCACAGCAAATGTTGTATGAATCAAATCAAGTGTTTGTATCACTCAGAGCAAGTGTTTGTATCAATCAGAACCAGTATTTGTATCACTCAGAACAAGTATTTGTATCACTCAGAGCAAGTATTTGTATCACTCAGATCAAGTGTTTGTATCACTCAGAGCAAGTGTTTATATCACTCCAAGCAAGTGTTTGTATCGCTCAGAGCAAGTGTTTGTGTCACACAGAGCAAGTGTTTGTATCACTCACAGCAAGTATTATATCATTCAAATCAAGTGTTTGTATCACTCAGAGCAAGTGTTATATCATTCATAGCAATTGTTAAAATATCGCTCAGAGCAAGTGTTTCTATCACTCAGAGCAAGTGTTTATATCACTCAGAGCAAGTGTTATATCACTCAGAGCAAGTGTTTATATCACCGAGAGCAAGTGTTTATATAACTCAGAGCAAGTGTTTGTATCACTCACAGCAAGTGTTTGTATCACTCACAGCAAGTGTTGTATCAATCAAATCAAGTGTTTATATCACTCAGAGCAAGTGTTATATCACTCAGAGCAAGTGTTTCTATCACTCAGAGCAAGTGTTTCTTTCTCAGTCTGGTTTCCCCTGACATACATGGGTAGATACGCCCCTGATTGTTGACAGCGTTTTGACTAATTTTATAAATACAATTGTGATTATTCAACATTCATTTTTGAATTTCATTTTGTTACTGGTATCAGGATTATTACTATTTTCTTAATATAAGCCAGGTTTTCAGGAAGGAGTTTACATTTTTACAGACATTTTAGAGAATGTAGATGAATAAATTTTCTTTTTCATAAAAAAAATTACAACTTTGAAGTCCTGACATTGGTGTTTAGAACAGGGTTGTATTACTTTGATGGGGAAATGTATGCAGTTGTTAGGAAAACCAAAATTTCACGAATAAAAAAGGAAGGGAGCGACAACACATGAATTCAAATCAATTAATTCATTTCCTCAATTTTTTTTCCAGGCAAAGGACTACAATTTAGGTGGAATCGTGCACGTTAAAAATTGGTCATGGGTCGAATTGAGCTCCAAATGAGTGAATAGGGGGAATGACCCCCTCCAAGAAACCCTTCCCCTCCTAAGACACAGAAATATATCTGCTTTGGCTCTCAAGAGCAACTTTGTGAGTAAGGCTTTCCACGGCTAGGACCTATGCGACTCGTCAGCTCTGAAACTGCCGAGCGATAAATAAAAAAGGTACTCGAGTCCTTTTAACACACTAGTAAAGCAAATCATTATTATCTTCTGTGAGGCAGAAAACGCCGGTTGGATAGTGGGGTGGAGAAAGAGAGAGAAATTAATTGTTCAGACAAGAACAGCACAGTTAACATTCACCTTTGAAACTACAGGCCAGAGCCGCAAGTTGTGTTTGTAAAAACTAAAACATATTGGGAGGAAAGGGTTTAAATCCCAGCTGGGGACAGTTGACTTTTTTTCACTTAGTGTTTTGAAAGCTCTGAACATAAAGACTAATAATATGGTTTATATTAATAAGACATACTTTACTCGACCCATTAAATGAGTTCATAAATGACTCAATAGCAACTAATTTATTTGTTAAAGTTAATTAATTACAAGTTTCTGTGGTATATAAGGTATACAACAGTGAAAACTGACTATAAAAATTATATTTAGAATAACATACTTGCTACCCGTATCTGTGAGCACGCGGAATAAACGTCAAGCTCACTCGGTCTGGTTTCATGGTGCCAAGAAGTCTTGGGATCGAATCCAGGATGGGTGTTCTGCGGATGATTTTAAGTTTGGTCCCTCTTAAATGGACTAAAGGCGTTCATTTTGTCAACACAATAATTTAATTAAATGACTGCTTTAGCTGGCGCTCATCGCAAGAGACTTTATTGCTAGTGAGGAAGAAGTCGGGGTTTGAATCCTGGCAGTAGCAAGGCGTGACCATATTTAAAGTGCTGCTAGATACCTATGCCTATATAGGTTATATTATCAATATGCTATAAGATTATTTCAATGTTGACGTCAATGTTTTCTTTCGTAATAAATGTTTTTATCTTGAATTTTGTTTTATTTTAAAAAGTGCTGCATTTCAATTGGAATAGATTGTCCTCCTTTTTAATTTTAAAATCTGATAACCCTAACTAAAGGTGTTTAGCTGGTATGCAAAACGAAGCTGAGTGAGCCATTAATTTAAGTGTAAGAGTAGTGCAGTCCCAAGCACACTACTGCGGCACTAATGGCCCACTCACATTGTTATTTTTCACTTTCAACCCATTGTGCCACTAAGGCTCCACTCACACTACTGACACACTCACATTGTTTTTTTTCACTTTCAACCCATTAGTGCCACTAAGGCTCCACTCACACTACTGACACACATTGTTATTTTTCACTTTCAATCCATTGTGCCACTAAGGCTCCACTCACACTACTGACACACTCACATTGTTATTTTTCACTTTCAACTCATTGTGCCACTAAGGCTCCACTCACACTACTGACACACTCACATTGTTTTTTTTCACTTTCAACCCATTGTGCCACTAAGGCTCCACTCACACTACTGACACACTCACATTGTTTTTTTCACTTTCAATCCATTGTGCCACTAAGGCTCCACTCACACTACTGACACACTCATATTTGTTCTTGTATGCAAGCCTTTCTCTTTATTGGTGTTCCACTTTCTCTAAATGCAAATTGAGATACATTTCCTTTAAATTTTACCTTACTAATAGCTAGCACATTAGAGTCAATTTGCGGATATCCCAAATGGAATGTAAAACATTGTGCACAAAAAAAAATAGTATAATTATATTTAAAAATGCTGAAATTGAAAGCAATGTGCGTTGTAAATAATAAAATTTGTTTGTAATTTAGCATTTTGTTTACTTTAAGTTAAAGTTACACTTTGTGTAAACAATATTTTGGCGAGAACGAACTATGTATGGTGCTTTTAAGATTTAAATAATGATATGATATTGCTATTTCTATAGATCAATACAGTACTTTATACATGATTAGACTTTAACAGAATTAAACTACCTGCATTTTTTAGGTTAAATTAAAGACAATATAGGTTGATTAAGGATGATTTTGAATATCAACAAACGCCCCTAATGTGACAGGCGCTAATAGTTCAACTAAGAGGGAACGCGCCAACATTTACCTGAGGAAAAGATAGAAAATCACACCTTAATGACAGGCTCCAGTGTACGCTGCTGGAATTCGAACTGACCAGTTGGCTGAAACCAGTACGGTATAGCAGAGTTAGCTCTATCGATGATAAAGATTAGTTGAACTTAAATTGTTAAGGTAATAGAGGATTAACTTTTTATTTTAGAAATTTCTAGGGAAGTCCCTCTCCCTTTTCTGTTCTTTCATTTTTACATTTAAGAACGTTCTTCATCGCGGTTTGTGGTGGTCCTTATACCAGTCACTTTCAATCTTCCACCACAAGGATAAGTAGTTTATTCTTCTAGTTTTGGAAATGTTAAAAAACCCTCATTTCACCAGCCCCCTACTTATAAAGAAAAAATATTTAGTACTAATGTTATTTAAAGTGTTCCTTCTACATTCCTGGCATATTAAATTTTCTGTATTCCTTTTACAGGTTTTTTCTACTTCTTCCGGAGTTCCATTTTAAAATTTAAAATGTTCAGACATTTCTGTTTATTTGGATCAGTCCCTAAACCCACTAGCTAAATTTCAGTGTTTTACCTCACAGAATCGTAGTTTTTGTATTAGTTTTGGACATTTTGACTCCCATTCACCCCCTCGCCCTCCCACATCCCCACTAGTTTCTCCAATTCATTTTATTTATCAGCCATTTCTCACCAACCTACGACTTGCACAAGTCACATATTTGACTCTTGTTAATTCGTGTTACATAATATAATATAATTGTATTTGTTTTAATGTGTATTTTAAAAGAGGATAAAATGAACTATCCTAAATGAATACAAAATCACATGAATAATGATCATTCGAATTAATTTGCTACTAAATGATAAAATATTGCAGCTCTCAGCAATCTAGTTTGGATCATTTGTTCCACGACTTGTTTTTAAAAATAACGAAACCAGTTTAACTGCATTTTTAACACCAAGGCTGATATAAGGTGCAGGGATTGCAAAGGTTATTTATAAGAAATGTACTCACATTTGCGGGCTGAGGTGATGACAATATTACAGCTACTAATTAGCTGTAAAAAGCAACCCGAATTCACCAAGCCAATATTCGAACATAAATCTCCCAATCACCGAAAATCCAGTCTATTGCTAGATTTACACCTTAGACCACGTAACCACCAGTGCAGGTAGCCCACACCAACCAGCGATGACGAGGAGATCAAGGTTCGAATCTTGGTCGACTGTATTGAGGGTGTTTTCTCCACAATTGTTTTCCCCTCTCTCTCCACGAAAATGCGGGTACACTTCCTAATCCCTAAAACCATTAGCGTAGTTAGTGCATAAGCTTATAACCTGAACAGGTAGTAAGACGCGGTGCTAAGAACCAGTGCAGGTGCAAGAAATTTGGTACCAATATAATATATTTTATATTTGTACTCTTTATAATTAATTCCATAATGTTGTCCTTGTGGCAGCGGCTATTATAGCCTACATACTACATAGTAAGGGAGCATTTGGGGTAAACTACCCCTATTTATTGGCGGACAGCTTGTTTGGGGTGAAATGTTCATCTGAGTTACCATAATGTTCCTTTGATGGAAAAATGATGGCTGGAATGACCTTCAAGTTTCCTAGAGATATGAAATTATGGGTGGGTTTGGTAATTTATAGTATTTTAAAATGGAGAGATTTTAATATAATAATTACAAATCTCTTGTGTCGTTAAGTCGAAATTTGTGAAATTGTCGTAAAACTACATAATTCAGTGAGAGATGTTTTAACTATCATCATTATTATAAAATGTATTTTAACGCTAAATACGTAGAGAATCACGGGTTACATATTTGAATTATTTTCATGTACGTGTTAGTTATTCACTAAACACCACTGGAGGGCACATTTCTTGGCGTATTAATACATGAAAACGTTCAAGTAAATGGTTTATCCGGCAATTTAAGGATCTTACTATGGTGATACACCCATAGTTCTCGATCCCAGGTTATTAAAGTTGTAATCCAAGTTGATTGAGAAGAGGAGGGTAAATTATAACAAATGTACCGGTATTCCATCGGAAGGGAGGTGGAATATGCCTACAAAAAAGACCCCAGGAAACCGACTGGAAGCGCGTTGGGTAAACTATCTGTGCGACCAATCACGCGCTGCTATGACTGCTTGTATAATGAACTTGGACGCTCAACGTCGCGACGTCTGTTTGTGTCTTACCTTGACGCCTACTCTAGCTGTCAGGGACTGGACAAGATTACATCGGGACACGCCTATCTCCCCGAACTACCACCAGACCCCTTAGTGAATCTATTAGTAGTAGTAGTAGTAGTAGCAGTAGTAGTAGCAGTAGTATTAGTAGTAGTAGTAGTAGTAGTATAAATGTTTTACAGGTGCTCAACCAGCATGGACCCACACCAGTGGGAACACGAACAACGACGTTAGTCTCACCTAGTCCGTCAGTGTACGAGTACGTCAGTGTTTGAATCCCGGCTGGGTGTACTGTGACCATTTTACCAAAGCATATGTAAATGTTATGGTCACGTGTTTAAGTTAAGAAATGATCTGTGATAATTTTACGCTTTTATAAATGGTGAACGAATGTAGCTATGATTTTGTAAACAAAATACTCGCTATTTTAAATGTCACGACCATTTTGTATTTTATCAAGCAGGCCTTGGTTATTCATACATTTATCTTACGCGGTCAGTAGCGTACCCACGGGGGGGGGGCTTGAGGGTGCTCGAGCCCCACCACTACCGTAGTTTGGGGATGCCCCGAGAGCTATGCAAATCCACAGAGAAAATAAAATGGAGGAGGAAGGTCATAACCAGTTAAACATAGTGAGCAAAGAAATATCAAGTACCACACATCCTTGTGTTGAACCTCTCTAGTAGTCCTAATTGATGTTCTTGCAGTCTAGGAAGTACCACACATCCTTGTGTTGAACCTCCCTAGTAGTCCTAATTGATGTTCTTGCAGTCTAGGAAGTGGCACACATCCTTGTGTTGATCCTCCCTAGTAGTCCTAATTGATGTTCTTGCAGTCTAGGAAGTACCACACATCCTTGTGTTGATCCTCCCTAGTAGTCCTAATTGATGTTCTTGCAGTCTAGGAAGTACCACACATCCTTGTGTTGATCCTCCCTAGTAGTCCTAATTGATGTTCTTGCAGTCTAGGAAGTACCACACATCCTTGTGTTGATCCTCCCTAGTAGTCCTAATTGATGTTCTTGCAGTCTAGGAAGTACCACACATCCTTGTGTTGATCCTCCCTAGTAGTCCTAATTGATGTTCTTGCAGTCTAGGAAGTACCACACATCCTTGTGTTGATCCTCCCTAGTAGTCCTAATTGATGTTCTTGCAGTCTAGGAAGTACCACACATCCTTGTGTTGATCCTCCCTAGTAGTCCTAATTGATGTTCTTGCAGTCTAGGAAGTACCACACATCCTTGTGTTGATCCTCCCTAGTAGTCCTAATTGATGTTCTTGCAGTCTAGGAAGTACCACACATCCTTGTGTTGATCCTCCCTAGTAGTCCTAATTGATGTTCTTGCAGTCTAGGAAGTACCACACATCCTTGTGTTGATCCTCCCTAGTAGTCCTAATTGATGTTCTTGCAGTCTAGGAAGTACCACACATCCTTGTGTTGATCCTCCCTAGTAGTCCTAATTGATGTTCTTGCAGTCTAGGAAGTACCACACATCCTTGTGTTGATCCTCCCTAGTAGTCCTAATTGATGTTCTTGCAGTCTAGGAAGTACCACACATCCTTGTGTTGATCCTCCCTAGTAGTCCTAATTGATGTTCTTGCAGTCTAGGAAGTACCACACATCCTTGTGTTGATCCTCCCTAGTAGTCCTAATTGATGTTCTTGCAGTCTAGGAAGTACCACACATCCTTGTGTTGATCCTCCCTAGTAGTCCTAATTGATGTTCTTGCAGTCTAGGAAGTACCACACATCCTTGTGTTGATCCTCCCTAGTAGTCCTAATTGATGTTCTTGCAGTCTAGGAAGTACCACACATCCTTGTGTTGATCCTCCCTAGTAGTCCTAATTGATGTTCTTGCAGTCTAGGAAGTACCACACATCCTTGTGTTGATCCTCCCTAGTAGTCCTAATTGATGTTCTTGCAGTCTAGGAAGTACCACACATCCTTGTGTTGATCCTCCCTAGTAGTCCTAATTGATGTTCTTGCAGTCTAGGAAGTACCACACATCCTTGTGTTGATCCTCCCTAGTAGTCCTAATTGATGTTCTTGCAGTCTAGGAAGTACCACACATCCTTGTGTTGATCCTCCCTAGTAGTCCTAATTGATGTTCTTGCAGTCTATGAAGTACCACACATCCTTGTGTTGATCCTCCCTAGTAGTCCTAATTGATGTCCTTGCAGTCTAGGAAGTGGCTTAAGGCTCGTATCACACTAGGATGCCAGTGCAGCGCTGTTGGTATTTGTGGGGTCTGCCAACCAATACGACAACCAAGATGACAACCAATACGACAACCAAGATGACAACCAATACGACAACCAAGATGACAACCAATACGACAACCAAGTTACCAGCTTAGGCTACAGTCTCAGCATGGATGTTGAAGAGTTAATACTCCTTGCTTGTATTCGGATCGTCGTCGTTCAAGTAAAAGAAAGGGGAAAAGGGATGGTTGTGGGCGCATCCTTCCGTTGCAGATCCAAGCACACATGGTTTGTTTGTTACGTGGTACAGTGAAGATACAAAGAAAAAAAATTTCAGTTACGTAATAATGTCAATGATATCTTTTTTATGATTTATTGGACATATATAGAAGTTATTTGGAAAGAAGAGATACACGTTGGTAGCGCGTCTGCCTACTGAGCCTATGCTCCCGGGTTCGATTTCTGGCATGGTCTAAAAATGTATAATTGGTGAAATGTGGGTTTACCCTTTCACTGTGATGAATTAACGACCAGGGGTTGGATGTTGTGTTTGTTCTAGATTTAAGATTAGCGTGATTAATAAATAGGCGTATTACCTGAACAGGTTGTATAACACGTTACTAAAAAAAGTATTTAAGAATAAAAATAAATGTGTTTACAAATTTAATGAGCTCATTTTTCTCTATTGTCGTCATAAAGTCCTCTTCAAAAATTTCCATGACCTCTTCCCAGCATTTCTTCTTTAGTTTGTGGTAGCAGTAGTCCTCAGATGATGATTTCCATAACGAAGGTCTGTTATGTAGGTATATCTACCATGAACCTTTCTGTGTCGAAATAGTCCATGTTGCAAGAAATAAACCACAACAATAACAAGACAGCAGTGAGACAACACGGTTCAAAACCCACTGGCAGCACTGTTGGCATCTGAATGTGAGATACCAGATCTCACCCCGTGTATTCTTATGGCAGCGCTGCCAATCTGTCATCTTAGTGTGATATGGGCCTAAGTTGTGAAGATTGCGGCAGGTTCCAAATCTCCCAGTTTCACACGTGGTTCCATCGAGGAGTTGCACAGTGGCTAGACATTTACATATTATAAATAATTGATGCTTTTTGTGACAGTAGGCCTATGTGACATTAAGCCTACTTTAATTTAGGCCTATTTACTTATTATTTTGTTAGATTATCACGTTTATAATAGTAAAAATATTAATGATCAAGTTAACAAATCCCAATCAAAAACTCCAGAAATTGGTGGGACCTCTCCCCGAACTCCTCTTCAGCCCCCTCTCCCTTACTTCGCAATTCTGCGTAAGCTACTGGTATAGGTACGAACACATTTACCTGATTAGTTTGAATATTCATTAAGTATTACATAAATATTAGGGTCAACTATAATTCATTATTAAAATATTGATAGTCAACTTGTGTGAATATAATTATTCATTAAATTTATGTTTCTTGATATTCGAGAAAAGTGTAGTGTAATCATTCCTGTTTATTGACGTTTACAAAAATATACAAGTTTTTATAATGATTGGCAATTGAAAGTGAAATAATTCCAGTAAGATTTTGGTAGGGAAAAAGGCTTAAATAATAAACTAGCTTTTTAAAAAATTCTCATTTTCTTAATTATTCAGAAGTTGTTTATAAACAAAACTTTTTAGTTGGCACAATACTCACCCCTCCTTTTCTCTTCCAATAATATTAAAATATAGGCAGTGTAGACATCTTGTGGTGGTGTAGGGAAGTACTGTCCACAATTAGTGTGTCTGGTATCCACTAGAACTCGCTGTCCTCTCGCGCACTTTTCATTCGAACCAAATACTTCATCATTATTGTAATTTGTAAGGTGTTTATTCAAACTTCAAAATCGTTTTCAATACAGAAGGCGCATTGCTATATAACAATTCTAGCTGCTTGCTTGACTCATTTTTATACATTTAGTATTTATTTTCATACGGTATATATTTATGGATCTATTTCTCACTCGATCACTCTTTAAAGTGTAAATTTAAAAACTTATTAAAACTGTATTAAGACCATAATTTAATACATTAAAACGTTTGTTGAAACATCAGGGAATTCGTACTGTTGATTTATATTGTGTAAAAAATATTAAAATAATTTCCCTGCTATTTTAACCATGGCTAGAGTAAAGTTAAAGTGCTCACCGCACGGAAAATGAAATGGCTTCGGGCTTAATATAGTAATATCATCATCATGATAATATAACAATTAAAAGTTCGGGGTTATTAATGAACATAATGATAGCAATGAAAATCCTGGGGATAGCATTAATAGTAAAAATAATCTTATCCTGTGCTTAATGAACTTGCTCAGTGCATGAATCTCTCACAATCTTGAGTACATAAATAAACCATCAATATTGATGTTATAGTGACGAAAGCACCCTAGTTATATTTATACACCGAAATATATTTATTGAAGAGAAATAAATGTTTGCATCGTTTCAACAGAGATGAAGTGAACCTAGCATTGTAATTTTGGGCACTTTCATTTTAGTATACACATATGCAAGCCATTTCAACTGTAATTTGGTCCCACGACTATAGAAACTATTTAAAGGTACAGTTCATATTTGATAAAAGTATGACTAGTTACCTTTAAAGATGTAAGTATTCCGTACTGATTTCCAAGGATCGAAATAATATCGATTGTTTACCAAATACCAGCCACGAGATGGAGAGGAAACACGTTGGCTATAATCAACGTGATAAAGAGAAGGATTTTTGCTTAGCAAAGCTGTATCACCTGGTTGTTAGAGTTACTTCTTTATAGAATATTTAATGGTTTAGGGTTTGAAAACCACAAACCTGCACCATAATTTTAAATATTTTTTTCTATCCACCTTTCCTGCACTTTCTTCCAAATATTCGGTAAAAAACAAAATATTATTTTCTGAAACTTTATAAAATTACCTGGTCAATATCGTAAATAGCTTAAAACAAAATATTAAATGGGAATCATTTACGATAGACAAAGATGAAAACATAAGCGGTGAAAATTAAATATTATTTTATTTTCCAAAGAGGATAATATTAGCTATCAGGAATGCGGTGATAGACAATCGTTAACACAAAGCCTTATTAGCTAGATTGACCGTACGCAAGAATAGAAACATAAGATCTTGTGAAGCTAGCCCGCAAACAATTATTTCAGTGAGTAATAATTAATAAGTTTAAATCAAAAAATTAATGTTAACTACAAGTAAACAACCACACAAACGCAAATATAACAAATACAAGTTCACATGCTGAAAACCCAATCTGGGTTTATATTCATGCGAACTAATAGCGATTATTATATAGCATATAGTGCATAAGAAGTTGAAATACATTATTTTCAATGATATTTAAAATATATACTATATCCCGACGTTCTATAAACACAACAACGTCACATAGTGTGCACTCACACCATAGACCCACTAAACATTCACTTGGAGTCCACTTAGTTAAGTTCTTGCATACCTCCCATATACAGTGAAAAGTATTAAATACATAAAATTGATTTAAGTTTAGCTTCTTATACGTTATACATGGAGTGTAGTATAGATAAGCATTGAACTTTAGACGTATCAGCCAATGCGAATTCGAGGAGAGGATATAGCCAATTAAATGCCTGTATACAAGCAGATGGAAATAGTTAGCTTTTGTGTTCATCATCATGATATCTGAAATGCCTTTTAGTAGCCATATTTGTTTGATTTTCACAAATTTTGTTTTAACAACAATGACAATGATTAAAATAAAGGAGAATAAATTATTACATTTTTCATTCTGCTATTGAGAAGTATATCTATTATAATATTCTTGACAATAATAAAATCGGAACCAAATTAAAATCGTATTTGATTTAATAGTACAGACAAAACTTAAATGTTGTTAAATTAAAGTTTCAAAATATACAGTCAAATTAACGTGTTTTTTTTTAATGAGTCCTTTATTGAAATATTTTTTTTAGCGATTTTATCCAGTAGTATAAAGAGGTTAGGCCAGCTTCAATTAATAAAAGACAGTCGATTTAAGTAAGACTTCATATACCACGTTTCATTATAAACTGATGTATTTTTATCTACTACCAGGAAGTCACAATCAAATATGGCAAGAAGTATATTCACACAAAGTAATACCCTTTTGGGGTTAAGCTCCAGTGGTGGTTTCAGACCCCAAAAAATGGGGGTGGGGTTGGTGCACAAATTCCTGCATGTGCTGGTAATTAATAAAAATCCATGTGATTTACATATAAATAAAAAATACACGCCCCAAACATACAACACATAAACATGCATATGGTTTAAATATTGATAGCAGTCTTTCGATACTGTACACCAGGGGTCGGCAACCTTTTTAGACCTTTATAAACTTTAAGACTTGTAAAAGGTCCCGCGATCACCCTTCATTCGCTCTACTTTAATCATTTTTTCTGTACATATTTGTTTTATTTCCTAAAATAAATCCTCCTCAAAAAATTATTGCCCTACCCTTGTAGAAGTAAACATAGAATATATAAAATGTTTATTTTTGTTTTAAACTATTTAATTTTCTTTTAACACAACCAATAATTATGACCGATTAAGGTTTTATTTTTTTACACTCAAATATTATTTGCGAGATTAGAAGACTCAAAAGATCAACTTTAATAACAATGTAGATAAGTCAGGGGTGAATAATCCATGCATGTTTAGCATGAGCTGCATGCTTAAAGACATAAGAGTAAAAAGTATTTCTTACAATTCTAGTAATATTATTGCTTTTAGGGGCAGGTTAACTCAGCCGCGCTTCCGAGCACTCGGTAGCATCGCTCCTGACTCTGTATGTTACCCGCAGTGATGCATGTGGTGGCCTGAATTCTACCAGCACTAGGCTACACCTAATTTCATAGCTGAGGGAACTGCAGGTTTTAAACCCCGTATACATCAGGTGAGCCGAGCCTGTAATGTAACATGTAGTGTAACATATTCGTCTAAGTGGGACGGGCCCACGAGCGCGCTACAAACCATTCGCAGTGATCCGCCGGCAGTCGGTTTTTCCAACGAACACAAAGGGATTCGTCAGTCTAGTTGGGACGTGTTTGTTGCGTGCTCGCAAGCATGGAGAACTGGTCTAGAGGAATCTGCATTTCAGTTGATAGAATATTATAAACACCATAGTGTTTAAAATGATATGAATTTATTGAGATATAATTGCCCCTCGATTGGGAGCCAATTGAAGTGCTACGGATTGTTCGTGAGATAATTGGTATGTATAGCCCCGCAATCGAGCGCCAATTATTGTGATATTTCTTACACTTATGAAATAAGTGAGACCTTTAAATTTGCACATGATTTATTTAGATCATGGCACTGATTTATTACAACGTTCTGTAGATTTGTCACCGGCACTGAATATTACTGTATTTGATTACCAAGTTATTGTGTATTGCTGTCCACTGTAATGGATTCATACGCACAAGCGGCCTATATATGACCTACCCCTGGCCTCTTGGACCCCTTGTCACCAGTGTCAAAACCAACTAATAGAAAGACTCCTGGGAATACGATGATGTGAAGGCTGGCTTCTTATTGGGTAGAGGGAGCTAGCGTCACTTTCTTTTTGGTAAACACTACGGAGTTGATTTTTGAAAGAAAATAATAAGTTTTAATGGTGCAATCCTTTGACATTATTTCTGAAAAGCGCGTGATTCTCCATGGTTGAATTCTTAAAAGGATATTTTACACACAGTTTATTGCAGAAAAATACCTTCGTCCATGACTTTTTACTTATATGAGAGGGGTCCTAAACAGTATCATTACATGTTTTATGGGACCCCAAGGATAAAAACTACTACAAGGTAGTGGAAGGATATCGCCCCATTAGCAGGACAAGCAGAATATGTTTGCAAACGAAAAAGAATTAGTTTGCTGACATCTTATCGACGAGAGATATCCAAGGAGAACCGGACCATTTTTTATACAATTAAGTACGCCACCATCGTCGAGGCTTTCGTTGTATTTTAAATAAATTGACCATAATTAGCATAGCACCACTGCATAAAATTAATGCTAAGGCTTCTTCGTTATCATACATTTAGTAGAGTTAAGATAGCTAACTAAATATTGAAGTATAGTGCCCCCTCGTATATACTGAATTGAACTGAGATCGTTATTACGTCGCTTGATCGTTTCATCAGTGGTTCGGTGGATGCTTGCCGCATGCTCGTTCTACGCCCAAACTGACGAGCATTACATTACATGTTACATTACAGACTCGGCTCGAACTAACGTATACGCACCTTTATGGAGAAAAGATTTATCTTCACTCTCTCTCTTTTACCGGTTGCCAAACCTTCTAGCTTTCGGTTGTTGGAATGTGAGGGGGGAGGGTTTACTTAGAAATCCCTCATTGTAAACAATGTGGCATGGGGAGGTTGGGGGGTTCAATTGCCAGGAAAAAACATTTCCTATCGGTGTACAGCCTTTTCTAGAAACATTAAGGCCTCTTTCAGACGAGGCGGCTAGTTGATTCAACTAGTTTAACGGACGGGTGTCAAGGAGTGTAGCCAGGTAGCAAATGATTGGGAACCGCCCGAACCCCTTCACACGCAGTCAACTCGTCCGCCCAGGCGGGTGGCCAGCAGGCACAAGTGCCGCTCACGTTCTCATCCCCACTCGTTGACTCAACACAAAAGACACTACTTGGCATTCGTCCTTCACACCAGTCGTCTAGTTGAGTCAACTGAGTTCACTATGGAAAGAGTTGCCATTGCAAGTCTCAATGTGGAACACTTCATTGAAGAAATTCGTATTAGTCCCGCGATATGGGACATGAGGTGTGAGGAGTATAGCGATAAAATTAAAAGGAGTGAAGCTTGGAGGGAAGTGGCACGCAAATGTTATCCAGATTTCAACAGCATAGAGCCTGCCAAACCAGGTGCAATCGGTAAGAACA
Organism: Timema genevievae; assembly: GCA_902155825.1. Classification (NCBI taxonomy): domain Eukaryota; kingdom Metazoa; phylum Arthropoda; class Insecta; order Phasmatodea; family Timematidae; genus Timema; species Timema genevievae. The sequence continues at coordinate 35,866 of CABFWO010000498.1, forward strand.
TTTCATTCAAATTATTAGAATTATTTAAGTAATTATTTAACGAAGAAATTTACCTAGATTCGCAAATGTCAACATCGCCTCATGCCTACAATTTGAGTTTTCATATGAGGGAGGTTTCTGCATTAAACAAAAAAGCTACAAACTGAAATTGTTTATTAGACAGCAAACAATAAATTCTCCAATCATATTTTAAATAACATTATACTGCCATTCCAACTGTCCTGGTCCAACAAAATAATCAGCTAAGTGATTTCTTATATCTCTTGGCTGTCTGGAGTATGAGTGAGCAGAAACATCCTCCCCCATTGGTACATCCTGTAATATGGTTGGTGTAACAAGAGTGTCTTCAAAAATAATCCCATCTCTCAGCCTTACAAAGTTGTGAAGGACAACACATGCTTTAACCATGTTTTCTGCAAAGTGCACCTCTACGTTCAATGGGCGGTGAAACATTCGCAACTTGTTGGCCAAAACACCAAAAGAACATTCCACAAACCTTCTAGCTCTGGAAAGTCTGTAGTTAAAACTCTTTGCTTGATAGTCAAGCTATTTCCTGCAAAAGGCCTCATCATGTGTTTTGACAATCCAAACGCTTCGTCACCGACAAACACATAATTCATGTAACACCCTCCTTCTACTATTGGGCGTGCAAGTGGAATGTTAAAAGTGTTGGATGACATTCTTTTCCATATAGTGATATTCTCAAAAATCCCTGAATCTGACTGCTTTCCATAAGCTCAAATATCAACAGCTCTAAACAAGTAATTAGAATCACAAATGCCCGTTTCCCAATTTTGTAACAACGGATGAACCCACACTTTTCTTCGACTGGGTTTCCTCCTTTTTTGCTTCTCTTCTTGCAGAAGAGCAAGGACAAGAAGTGTTCCTGCTTCCTCAGGTTCTAACATCGTATTGACCTTCCGTTGGGAAGAGAAGTTGATTCCACAAGTTGCCTGGTGTGAAACCAGACAAGAAAGAGTCTTCACACGGCAGTCAACTAGTTGAGAGTCAACCAGGCAACTTAGTTGAATCAACCAAACCGCCTCGTCTGAAAGAGGCCTAAACCTTTTCCACAATCGTATTTTTTACAAGATTGAAGTTTATTAACTTTTTCTATTCCCCACGTAATTATGCTTAAAACTATTTTATGTATAAAGCTTTTTTCCTCATAATTAATATACAAACAAATATATTACAACATGCATTCTATAATAAATGTTATAAATTACATTCTTACTTGTTCTTAATTAGAAAATTAGGAAGGTCACTATCAATATCAATCAAAGCTTTAATTTTATTTAGGGTAGGTCATTCATTGTTACGGTAAAGTGAATATACCTTTCTGCGAATTGCTACTTGAGTAAAAGTATCATATTTATCCAAACACTTCATTTAAGTGCAGTTATTTCCTTTTTTGATTGGTGTCAGTAACATTCCCTAAGTTTAGAATTCTTGTTTAATAGACATTACTAACTTATGAGACACACCTGTAGCTTCTGCAGTCTGCATTGCAGCTTGATTTACTGAACAAGTTCTGTCTTGATGAAAATATGTGTAGACTCTTAACACCATTGCCCTTTCCTTAGTACTTAATATTTTCCTCTTGGAATGTAATTGTTTGTAACAAGCTGGAGATTCCATAATTTGTGTTAAATTTTAACGGTTAACAATACACTATTATTCAAATAAATACATTAATATGCACATAAAACTATAATTCTACAACCTAACGGGAAAAAAACACAAAATCTTAACGTGATCAATAACAAATATTTTTCTACACAGAGTACTAATAAAATATGACTGTTTATTTAGTTAATGTTCTTGAGCTACAGTAGCTCCATGGCTTCTTTGGTGCTGACTGACAGCTCACAGCTGACAGCTGACGCCTTTGAAAAGCTACCAGACCAAATTATATATCCCTACGCCGAGCCTTATGATCTGCAAAAAACATATGTTTATCAGCTGTCACTTCTGACAGTCAAAATTTAGGTATTTACCTAAATGTTGACGGTCAGAAGTCAGCTGTGAACTGTCAGTCAGCACCAAAGATGCCATGGGGCTACTGTAGCTATTAGAAACACGAGACTACTGTCACTTTACGACTGTGCTGGAGGAAGAAGAACCAATTACTGGTAACAACGACAGCCCAGTATTGCTAAATTTGATATACATTCGAAGGAAGACTGATCACGGAAAACAAAAGAATGAAAACGCTGTTGCTCAATAGTAAGCATGCAGTTCTCTCAGCAATGAAATTAGGTGTAGAGGGGTGGTGAGGCGCAGGCATGCCTTCCTCACCTCCCCTCCCCAGCCCACACTTACAGCTGACTTTGCATACGGACTAGAAAACAGCCACCAGCTAGCAACATATTCAGTCTGGGCGCTCCATGCTCCCTTGTTTTAGTTATTAAATTAATTTGTTTATACAACTATTTGTAATTTAACTTTATAGTGGTATAGAGTTATTTTATTTAGAAGAGTGAGATATGCCTATTGAAAGTTATAGTTGTGTTATGCATTGTGTTAGAGAAAGTATATGGGTCTTAGTTAAACTTTGAAGTCTCCGTATTCCGGGCTTTTTCCAACCTCCTAACCCTGAAATTATGAGGTGGTTACTTTCAAAATTTAACTATAAAACATACGTGAAATATCACATTTTTCAACATGAAATTTCAAAATTTACCGGACCTCCGTTTCATAATTCCCTCACGAACGTATGCCTGGATTCTGAGGTCAGAATTATTCACTGTTGTAGGTTTCTTACGTGATCGACTTAAAATTGGCATGAGATCGAACGGTCAATCACGATTGACCTGTTACCAACCCCTGCTTTACACTATTTATTGATATTAATATAGTTATAATGGCAACCCCACAAAGTTTGCACTGTTTTGGCCACCTCTATTCTTACTTCCTGTATCTGTAGCTATGAGTATTATTCGTTCGTTGGTTTGATTACTGGTTAAACGTCTCAGTCATTTATTGATTAAATACACTATGTCAATGCGTGTGTGACTTCGTTTCATGGCTTATTGATCCTAATAGGTTTTGGGCCCAGAAAGTATCAGTGTTTATTATTATATTTAATTGCATCATTCGAGGAAAACGGTGTCCCAGTGACCATCTGTTTTGATCAAGTTCAACATGGTGGTAGCGTCAGTATTATATACGCATCCAGGATTAAAACGTATTATTGGTAGTGGTTTCTAAAACTGGTTGTATCATCTGGAGAGGCTTTTGTAAAGAAATGTCGTGTTAAAAATGCTAACTGTTGATCCACTAGATGCATTGGTGGATACAAAAGTTAAAAACAGCTTTTTGATTAAAGATTCTAAGGCCAAGTATTTATTGTACAATTCGTGGCTAGTAAACGTTTTGGAGAAAATCAAAAATGCAGGTACCGCTAAAGAAATTATAACCTTTTTGAAGTCGACATATGTTAAAATGTGCATAATGAATTGTATTGAACTTCAGAAAAATGAAGAAATATGTAGTTTGTATGCAAATCAAGCTTGAATGAGTTTATCATCAAATTTGATAAAACAGTGGATGAATTGATGAATTCTGGCGGTACTGTTGAAGAACAAGAGCATTTTACTCAACTGCTGGCACCTATGCCTGAGCGATATTTACGAGTTGTGGCGCCTATTAACATTTTATTTACGTATAATACAATTCAGTTACTTTGTACTTTGTAAAAAAGTTACTAAAAGATGAACTTATTTTTTAAATTCGTAGCTCAAGTGTTTCAAGTGCACAAAGCCATGCTTTTATCGATTATAAAAACAAGTTTAAAAAGGATCGTGCAGATACGTTTGGTCAATGGAAAGATAATTCGTAGAAACCAAATAGGGCGATGCAACTTAAATTATTTGTGGGTAAGTGTAGTCAGAAAGAACACAAACATTCTCAATGTCCAAATAGGGACCATTTTGCCGCAAACAAAATTTGCCCAGGACCCCGTGTCTGCTAAGGGTGATCCTGACTACATATTTCCCTTCATTTAAAGATAATGTAACTGACTGTTGCTTCCTGCTTACCCAGTTGTAGTTCTTCCTTGTAAATAAAAACAATACCCTGTGTTTGATTTCCTGTCGATTTGGTCTCTATACAAATCAGCATTTACATATCCAATGAGTTGGTTCAACTCTTGTTTGGTAGACCCTCCAAGCTTCAGTTTATTGTCTTTTGTGGTCTTTAAGCTAGGAAATATTTGTTCCACTTCTGTCCAATCACTTTGCAGTGGTTCCTGCACTTTGTGCGCTAATATGGACGTGATTACTGCAATGTATGGTCTCCTGTGGGTGGCCAAATATAATAGTGATCCTATCGCCCTTCTATAGATGTCGTTTGACCGCATCGGTTTCTCTATTTCTCTTCTTTTCCAGTAACCAAGATCAATTTGAATGCTTTATAATCTGATGTCTCCTTCATTTTCACTTCAATTTAGTTAGTCTGATGTGCGTAGAAAATACGATGTTCATCACGTTCAAACTGGATTCCGAGGTGGTATTTCAGTTCTCCGAGATTCTTTACTAGAACCTGTTTTGGTATACTACACTCCAAATTATTCAGTGGCACATTTATTATATTGTTATATCCTCCACATAAATTAGTAGGTAGACCCAATCCTGGTTTACTTGCTTTGTGTACAAGCATGGGTCATTGACACTTCTCCTAAAACCATCTTTGTCAAGAACATTGTTTAATTTCTTGTTGTATTCTCTAGCATCTTGCTTATGTAATGAAAAAAAAAAGTTATGTATTTTATATATTTTTTTTATTTATTTATTTAATTTATGAATTTAGGAATTAGTTTAATTTTAGATAATCTATAATATATAATATAAAATTGTGTTTTATTGGGCGCCAACTACCAACCCCTTTTATTTTGTGAGGTAGGTAGATTTTTAATTATTGAATAAATTTATCCCCATAAACTGCTCAGCGGTAATACGAAAACCCTTTTTCTCAAGACCCCTGGACTTTACCTAAAGTTTGGACTTAATTTGGACACTTACAACCGAAGACTTCCTGATGCAGGTTATTATTCTTGATTTGACCAATCCAATCTACTGAGCATCGCTATACATGGGATGCAAGTTCAAAAGAAAATACAATGTACATTGATGTAAATAACAATAAAACAATTAAATTTAAAGAGTAATTTTAATTATTGTAGTGAATGATATTCTTAAATGAACCCTACCTATAAAGCATGCCTCGTATATTATAATGTTAATAAAAGTATTGTTAAACAATACTTGAAATTGTTAAACTCTCACTTGAATTGTGAGTATATTTGAATATACATATTTCTTTAAGCAAATAACAAGATTTTAACAACAAAATTTATTCTTTATAACATGTAACAATAATAAACAAAAAAAATGGTTCTGAGGTGGACAAAAAGTATTAATTCTAGTTTGGAAACTGAAAATTATTTGTCCTTCTTTAGTAATTTTAAGGATTATGCTTAATTATTTACATCCATAACAGGATGTTTACAGATGGATTGGATCTCACCCGAAAATGTCCTTGCTCTGGTAAAAATGTTGAATCAAAGCTCCGTCGATATTTAACTCTCCGGCCTTAAATTTCCACCAAGATCTTCTTTGAGTGCTTCCACTCAACTTTCTTCACAAGTTTATACCTCTTTTTAGAAGTTTTAGACGATTAACATTACCATGAACCTTTAAAAAAATATAATTGAAGAATCCGCAGATCGGATCCTTCCTTCCACTTTCGACGCCAATTTCAGAGTCACAACAAAAAGTAAGACAAAACACAAACACGTTCTTTTTGTTTAAAATAAACAATCACCGGCCTAGGAGAAAACATTCGCCGGGATTTGTAAGCAATAATAAAGCAAACAATCTTAATTATTTAGATATTGGGGGTTATTACTATTAAGATGATTATAATTTTTTACATAGGAACATAATTCATCTTTAAAAATTAATTTAAACTTGGCACCAAACAAAAAAACAAAACGAGAATAATAATTTCTTCCGCTAGGGGCAATTAATGTTTCAAGAGACAGCCAGATGCTATAAGTGTCCAAGAACATAAAAATAAACGAATCGAATAGTTCCGAAATAAACCACTCTCTGGAGCAGATAGCGTTAAAATCACCTACCAACAAAATTAATAAACATGGCGGGTTGGCAGTTTGTGAATAAAAATAAAAATAAAGAAAGATGATTTAATATAGTGAAATAAAGGTAAGTAGATTATATGTATAACATATATTTTAATTGTACATGAATAAATAATGAATATTCAAAACTTTAGGAGTTTTGAATGAAATTTAAAACAAATAAACAGTAAAATTGACAACGATATTATATATTTGAAGAATTTAGTCAACTGATTATTAGATTTATATTATAAGTAACTCTTTTAACCAAAAATAACATCACACTTAAGCCCATAAATTATCTTATTGAGTCTACAAACACAATTATCTTCACCATTTGTTTATCCTTTTGGTGGTCACACATACACTTCAAGTCCAAGTCACCATTGAGATATGCTGTCTTGATGCCATAATGATGTACCTTCATTTTTCTTTTCCCAGCGATTGTAAGTAGTTTTCTGAGCGTAAATCTGTTTTGCCACTGGTGCAAATACTTGATCGTAGTCACAGTCATACTTTTGTGGAAAACTTTGTGCCACAAGACGAGCTTTGAAACGGTTCACTTTGCCCTGGTTATCACGATCCAGTTTGTACACCCACTTGTTTCCGACTACTGTCTTATCTGAAGATAGGCAGGTGAGCTCCCATGTGTTATTTTTCTTCGAGGATTCAATTTATTCATCCAGTCCTTTATTCCACTGAGATGCGTCAATACTATTCACTGCCACTTTTCTGGATTTGGGTTCTACAATAGGTATGGTTACCTTGTTTACCATTTCCAGTAACCTTATAGGTGGCATTCCTTTTTTAGCTCGCTGTAGACGTCTTGGTAATGATTGTTCATCTGGGACGACGTTATCTTCTCCTTCAGGCATTAATATTAGGGTAGATTTGTAGGATTCTTCTGACTCTAGTATAATCACTGCAGAATCTTTATCTTTTTCATCCTTTGTCGGTCCGGCATTGAACTGGGTGTTCATTTGTAATTTTGATTTCGTACTCCATGCTTCGTCTCTTTCGGACCCATGGACTTTATTCTCAATTAATTTTACATCACGGTTGACTCGTATTGCATTACTATCAACGTCGAATAATCTGTATGCCTAAGAACCTTCCTCATAGCCAACAAATATAATTTTTATTGCCTTGTCATCAAGTTTCTGTCGCTTTTCCCTATGTGTTTTCACATATTCTCTACTGCCGAATGTCCTAATATACTGCAAGTTTGGCTTTCTTCTGCACCATCTTTAATATGGAGTGACCACACTAGCTTTAGTAGGAAATTTGTTCTGCAAATGATTTGCGTTATGTACAGCCTCACCCCAAAATTGATTTAGGAGTTGTGTATCAATTAGCATGCAACGAGTCATCTCCAATAACGATCTATTCTTCCTTTCATAAGTTCCGTTCTTCTCAGGAGTATATGGAGCTGTTGTTTCCTTGCGGATCTCTTCCTTCTCCATGAAGTTCTTAAATGGTCCACTTATGTATTCTACTCCTCTGTCCAATCAAATATTATTTGATGTTTTGCCCAATTGAGTTTTCATTTGCCTGACGAATTCCTTGAATTTTTCAGTTACTTTAGACTTGTGGTCCAACAAATAGATGGCTGTGTAACGGTTGTAATCATCCGTGGTGGTTAAGATTTATCTTTTCTTGTCTAGTATAATCGTCTGCATGGGTCCGCATGAATTAATTTAATTATTTCTGATGTCTTAATTTGAGATTGATTAGGAAATGGATCTCTTGACATTTTCCCTTTGATATAGCCTTCACAGGTTTAATTAATTCCGCAGTCTTCAATAAATATCCAAGTTGTTAGCTGTTTACTCACTAGATACTTGATTGCTTGGAGTTCTCTATGCCCTAGACGCTTGTGCAATTTGTGTAGGCACTCCTTTCTTTGGCTACAAACTATGTTCCCCTGCTACACATCCTAGAGTTTTTAGAGATGATAATTGATTATAATATTTGCTACTGTTTTCTGCCTATGCATAGTTTTACATTTATTCGCTTGAAAATATACGGACGTGTCCATTTCTGTTAATCTCTCTACTGATAACAAATTGCCTTTAAGTTATGATATACCTGTATACATCACCTTTGTAATTTAAATATTCTGTGTTTTGTTTGTCTCATTATCACAACACATTAAAACCTTATCCATTCCTTTGGAGGTCAAAGTTTTCCCATCGGTGACGAGCACCTTTTCTCTCACATCCAGATTTAGTTCAATAAAGAATTATCTCTTGTTGCACATGTGATTGGTAGCGCTAGAATCTGCATAACACGCATTGGTATCACTTTTCAAATTAACAGCGAAACAAATAGTATGGGAATATATATGTTTATCTGGCCTAGCCTTATTAGCTACGTTAAACTTATGCCTTAGATTATTTTCCTTCCACGCTAAATATTTATGACACTCACTCTTAATGTGCCCTGGTTTCTTGCAAAAGAAACCGTTCACTTACGATTGCACTGATTGTACCTTAGGCTTACATACCTTTAAAGCCTTTTCCATGTCTTGGTCGGTATTACACAACTGTTTAGGCCTACTTCTCATACATTCATCTAAGTGCTTATTTTTCACTAAGTCACGTGTTAAATATGCTTCAGGTCCCGTTTCGAGAGCAGTGATTAACATCAGTAACTTTCTGGTAAACTGCTTATAAGTAAGGATACTGTAATTGGCTCCACAATTTCCTCGCCTAGTGATATTAACTGGTTATTTAAATCTTCCGTTATATTAATATACTTTTCCATATCACCATCTTCCGATAACCTTAAACTATACAGTTTATTCAGTAGGTTCACTTTATTAGATAATGTCAATAGTTGGTGATATTACTGCAATGCTTTCCATGACGCTTTTGTTGCTGTGTGTTTACGAACATAAACTAACTGACTGTCTTCTAATAAAAGCCTGATCGTGGCGCATGCTTTACCGTTCTTTGTTAACCAATCTGCACTCAGTTCAATAGGTATTTCACCAGGCAATATGCCCCACATTTCTTCTTTTAACAGCAACAATTCTACTTTAAATTTCCAAATATGGCAATTACTCCCGTTCAACTTGGTAATGGAATATTTTGCTTTTTCCACCATTTTGAAGTAGGTATGTTTTGTTCAAGGTTACTATATAGAGGTTGCCTCGTTCGCTCGCGCATCAATTTGCGCACTACGTCACTCGTAGCCCGTTTGCTGCTACAGTCCGCATAGTAGGCCATTTAGTGTGTATTGTACTGCAAGTTTATATGCGTGAGTTTCGATGTTTTCGTAAAATAGTCTCGTAACTCACAGTAATTTTCGAAAATATTCTATAGCTAATGTTTGGTTATTAATTCATATTTAGTCTATGTACTTACTGTGTGTGTACGTGTGTGCAACTGCGAGTGTGTATTTTTATACATAACCAAAAGTGTGCAGGAGTGAGTTTTATTATTTTTAGAATGGTTTTAATGAAATTTATAAATATTACGAGCTATGCATGGTGGGGCGCGGTAAGGATACCTAGTTTAGAAATAAAATAACTTTCTTTTGAAAAAACAAACCATTTATTTACTAACCTTGTTAAAAATATCTCGGTCCTGGATTATGAAAATGGATATTCAATTTGTTTTAAATATAATTTATTTTTTTCTATACACTGTTGTAGTCGTTGAACAAAACTGTTCATTACTTTTTTACCATTTCTGGTGTGAAACCAAACCTTCTTTCAGTCTCAACTTGAACAATATGAGTCTTCAACAAGATGGTGCCACGGTATATACTGCAAGACAGAACATAGCATCTCTGCGTGAAATTTTTGTGGGTCGCTTGCTCTCCCGAGTTGGTAGTGTGCAATGGCCTGCGATATTCCTTGAGTTGTCATATTCTGACTTTTTCTTGTGGGGATAACTTAAAGAAAGCTAGTACTCATGGTGCATCACAATGACTGGAAAATTTGAGGTTAGAAATAGAGAGGAAATGGGAGGTTTCACACCAGAAATGTTAGAAAAAACTGTAGACACCTCTAAGACATTGTTTAAAAAAAGATATCCATTTTTATTATCTAAGATCAAAAGATTTTTAATAAGGTTAGTGAATAAATATGTTGAGTTTATCTAAGTTATTTTATTTCTAAAATAGGTACCTTCCCATTCTCCATCATAAACAACTGTAATTAATTATTTTCCGTCTGCGTTTATAAACTATGTAGTTTATATTTAACGTTTATTTTAGGATCTAAAATGACAGGGACCCGTTGTACAGTAGCTGTATGTACAAATAGTTTAGTGAAAACGAAATCACTTCCATAGACTAGACACATACAATATCACCGTTTTCCGAAAGATTATTCACTGCGTCGAGAGTGGGTGTAAAAATGTCGGCGAGATGGTAAATGGAATCCAAGTATTTATTTCGTATGTTTTAAACACTTCAAAGATTCTGATTATGAAAGAGATTTAAAAACAGAATTATTGAATATCACATCTCAAAGTAAGCTGATACCTACCACCATAGCATCATTGAAGTTAGGTAGAGACAGAAGTCCTGAGAAAGAGGAAAATGTTCTGCAACGTGAAAACAGAGTGAAAACAAGAGAAAACAAGAAACTGACTGAAGAAATTATTCATGGAAGTTCAAACCAGAAAACGATTAGTGAGCAATCCAGCCCTTGTGCTCACTATACACATTCTTCCTCTTGTGCTCAAGTAAATATGTTAAACGCCTTAAAGAAAGAAAATGAAGAATTAAAATAAAATTTGAAGCTATTGCGGAAAAAGTCCACTTTAAATCTAAATGTTATGAAAAAAACTCAAAAAAGAAAATCTCAATTTGAAATTTAAAAAGAAAACCATTGCTTCTTCAAAAGCCAATGCTATAAATATATTAAGAAATATCTTTACTCAGAATCAAATTGACATAATTCTGGGACTGAAGAAGAAAGTAAAATGGACCTATGAAGACATATCTATAGCATTTACTTTAAAATATTTCAGTAAGCATTGCTACCTTTTCTTAAAAAACAAATTTAAAATCTCTTTACCTGGTCTTTCAACTTTGCAGAAGTGGACCTGGCCTCTAAATTTGATATGAGGCAAGGCGTTCTTGAAAATGTTTTCCAGTTTTTGGAGCTTGCACGGTAGGGTGGAATGAAAAAATGTTTTTTTCAATTCAAATGTCTAAAAGCGATATAAACTTGCCTTTTACTAATGTAATGAACTGACTAAAATATCAAAGCAATCAGAAAAGTTTTTGAGGTGCCGCAAACGGGTTGAAGTTTAATACATTTATGATTTTTTTCATTTTTTTGGTGGATTTCTGAAGACAATAATTTTTTGAATAAAAATTTCTAATAAAGATAAAAATAAACGTTTGACTATTGTTATCAATTGACCAAAAAAAATCAAATCAAACAAATAATTTTTTGAGGTGCCACAAACAGTTTGAAATTTTTACTTTTTGTGGATTTTGCACATCTTTTACATTTTTGAAATTTTTTGTTATTAATTTATTTTTACTTAAATATTGAATTGTGATATTCTTCGTTCCATCAATATCAGGCAGAAATTGACAAGTAGTAGCATAGCTGAAGTATAACGCGACCTTGGACAAGCTATGACAAGCGCAGCTTAGTAGACAGGGATTTCATCTAGTTTTTCTTTTTGTGTTATATACTATAATTTTTTATAATTAATTTAGCACTGCGTGTTACTAACCATTCGGGTTTTACGCTGTATAGACAATAGTGTTATTTTATTTTGTGTATATCTTGTAACAGTAAAGTAAAAATGGTAGTGTCAAAAACAGTACAGACTCCGCCAATACACTAGTGCTCCATTTTTGGATATCCTAAAGACATTAGTAAAATATTACTCCTGACCTATGAAGAAGTAATGAAGTGTTATCTTAATATAAGGCATAGGCTAAAATCAGAGAGTGCTTATAAGGAACCTACCGTAAGGGAAATATCTGAAATATTAGTAGAAAAAAATTGAAAAGCTGTGGTCAAGAGCTTTTATTCCTGTTGTATCCCACACTCGTATCTTGCAGATGATTAGAGAACATCATGATAGGTAGAGAAATATTTTCAGATCAAAAAATAGAAAGGTAATTAAAGCTTTGAATCAAATTTTATTTTATTTAATGATGAGAGTAAACTTCTTTTTGACATCGCTGCCTACAAATGTCTAAATTTTGCACTTTGTAAATGTGAGAAAGAAAATAAGGTTCCGAATTTAGAGCAAATAATTTTAAAAGACCAAAGAACGACTTGAAAAAATTGTTATTAGTGCAGTTGATGTTGCAGTATTTAGAAATCTAGCATTAAAATAACTCAAAGTATTGGAGAGAGAAATAAATTATAAAGAACAAAAAATACTGAAAAAGAATGGAATAGATGGAAAATGTGTCATAGATGAGAAAAATAAAGTATATGAAGAAGACATGAAATTAGAAGCAAATGATGTTGTGGCTTCAAAATCTTATCAGATTGCAACACTAAGTTCGCAAATGCGCATGAAATTTCCTTCTGTAAATTCAGTAGGTGATTGAACTGGTGTTTCTAATAGAGCTGATGCAGCAATTGCAAGTGCAGTTCTTCAGGATAGTGGCCTCATTAGTGAAGAGAACAAAAGTAAAGTAATTGTTAGAATGAAGATTAGAAGAGAAAGGTCAAAGAATCGAAAAAACTGCATAGAAGGCCATAATGAAAGCACTACAACAACTAACAAAGGACTTTATTTTGATGGAAGGCGAGACGAAACTTTAGTACAGGAAAATATATGGAGCAAATATCACAGTAAAACCGTTGTAGAAGAACATGAAGAGCCTTGATCAAAATATTTGGGATATGTGGCACCACATTCTAGGATATTAAGGATAGCATTGTGTTGTTTTATAATATTAATAACCGACCCATAGACATAACTACTGTAGGATGTGATAGGACTGTGACTAACACTGGTAAAGCACAAGCTAATAAAGACCTTCCACCAGTAAATTTTCCCCTTTATCCGTGTCATACGCAAGCCGTAGAAATGATGGTGAATTTAGTTACCGAATCATCATTGGCTGTATGTGGGGCTTCACAAGAGACGGATTTTTAAAAGCGAAAATAGAATCGCAGAAATTAATACCAATATTTGAAACTAAGGAACATTTCAATATAAAAGTAAAATGACAATGTTATTCTTTAACAAAAAAGTTTAGTGACATTTTTTCTTATTCTGTTAAATATTTTTAATATTCTTATATACAGTGACAAATTTTATCGTGTAGTGAATGTATGTTGCTTTTCTAGCACATATATATCCACAAGAAAAATATTTATATCTGTTTTGTATAGTAAAATTGTATTCATTGAAATTTCATAAAAAATCACCAAAATTTGATATATTAACAAATATATTGCACTCAAATAAATATCTTCTTGGAAAACTTTCAACGGTTTAAATGAAAAATATTCTTTTATATTTGTCATCAATATTATTTAAAGTGTTTAAAATAAAAATTATAGTAAAAAAATTTTTTTTGAAAATTTTGTTTTTTTACCTAAAAGTTCATTTTTTAAGGACCGTGCGGCACCTCAAAATATTTTCATAGAGCTTCAAAATTTTGCAGTATTAAAACTTATCCTAAAAGGCAACTTTTGCACCCTATTAGAACACTTAGTTTTAAAAAAAGTATTTTAACCCCGGTTTTCATTCCACCCTATTGCACGGTCTTCGTTGGATGACACTGAGCGACTCGTCAACTTACAATGTGACGAAGTTAAAGTGAAGGAAACTCTTGAATATGACGTGAAATATGAAATTGTTGGACCTTTTCCACAAATGCAAGTGGTCCCGGCAATTTGCCTTATTTTAAAAATGGAAGCAGCATATTTACGTAGATTTTGACAGAAAAATGAGGAAGAATATTCTTGATTCCCTTACAGTTAAATTGTATGAAATTGGATACACCGTAAAAGCCTGTGAGAGTGACTTAGGAGGATGAAATATAGGTTTATGGAATGAACTGGGAGTTTCCATTGATCAAACGTTCTTTTCTCATCCAGCCTCACAAGAAGAGAATATGTATTGATTTGTTGATGCACCACATGTTCTTAAGCTAATAAGGAATTTGCTTTTAGACACTGGCTTTCGTTTAGGTGACGAAAGAATATGTAATAAAAGTCCTTTAATTGAACTGATCCGACTTGAGACAAATAAAGATTTGAAAAGTTTAAAAATCGATGAGAGTTATCTAAATTTTGAAAAAACTAAGAGGCAGAATGTAAGGAAAGCGAAACAACCTCTATCACACAAAACGGCGTCAGGGCTTAGATTTAATGAGATGAAAAGTAACACAGATGCGGAAACCTTGGCTGAAGTTATTGAAGTGCGTGATTACTGGTTTCATATAATGAATAACTTTGTTCCTAAAAATCTAGGAAGCTCTTCTAGGAAGCCTTACGGTCAAGACCTGTGTGCTCAAGATCAAATGCTGAATAGGATGGTAGAGTTGATGAAAACGCTGAGATGTGGTGATAAAAAAAATCCCCAAGTTTTTCTTAATCGTTTGCAACTTTTCCAGAAAGGATGCATAATTTCTGTTAAATCTCTGCAGTTATTGCTCAGTGATATAAAAGATAAACACCACAATATTCAATACATCCTAGCTCGTAGAATTAATTAAGATTCTCTGGAAATTTCATTTTCTCAGATTTGGACTCATGGAGGACTGAATGATCATCCTACGCCTTTGAGTGCATTGTACCGCATTAAAATGATCATCCTCAGGCCTGGAATGGTGCAAAAAAAATACAAATCCTGAACGTTCAGATGATGGTGAATATGTTGTGGCAAAAGTGTTGAAAGACTGTGAAATTTCTATTCAATTTTTAAAAAACACAGGAGAAGGAACAAACAAAGGAGAATACGAAGAGTCAGATGAATTTGGGCTTGAGCAAATGGAAGAAATGGAAGAAAAAGTAAGTTTAACTGATCTTGAGAGTTCTGCTCTAGAGTACTTGGCCGGTTGGATAGCAAAAAAAACTAGGAAAAAAGTTCCCCTATATCACAGATGGAATTACGGTAACTTTAGGAGCACCACCGGCAAGTATCTGGTTAAAAACCCTCTCTTTTGGAGGGCTGCAAATGCCATCATCCGTCTGAATTAAGCAATCGAAGGAACTAGAGGAAGAATTCCGTAAACATCACGGAGAAACACTAAGAAAAGGACGTGGCGTAGTATCGAATTTAGTTATTAATCTAACAAAAACTCATCCTGGAATTTCTAAAGAAGTTGTCAGAGCATTTATCCGCCAAAGGACATTATTTAGAATGAAATTTTTGAACAGTACACCGGCCTGGAAAAGGACTAAAAGAGGGTACATTGGAGACGAACAAAGGAAAACCTATAATAAATTCAAGAAGATCATTACTTAACAAAAAGTAAGTAGCTGTCATTAGAAGCTTGTTTTTAGTACCAATTTGAAAACTACCAACAATATATTTATGGATTTTCTTATAGAACAAAACTATTTTCAGCGTTGTTATTCACTATTTGCCATTATTATTTGTTAATATAATGTAATTGCATAAACGAATACTATTAATATGTATCATTTAAAAACCAAATTTGGTAGGGTCTAATACATTGCGATATGTATGTTTATATATATGCGATAGGTATATTCATTGTATATTTATTATGCATTACAAAATAAAATTACTTTTATTTGATTCTATCTGGGGAAAAAAAGAGAAATTCAGTAAATTAGATATCAGAGACAAATGTTTAGAAAAATTATTAATTGATTTCTTACTTGCCGCCTGTGTAGTGTGTGTGTACACTACTACTGTTTGTAAATAAATTTATTATCTAAAATAAATATTAGAAAAAATGTTTATACAGTATAAACAAATCATATTTAAAAATTGATAAAATTTTAATCATATCAGAAACTTATAAATTATGATGATACATTTTTCACATCTGTCATGATTTATAAAAAAATGTAAATCATTATGAATATTATTTAAATAATAAAATTAATTCAGTTTTAAATTATTTTTACCAATTATTTTAATTTTTTCAAACTCACTACGCGATAAATATTACCGGTACTCTGAGAGCGGTAAAAATTTGCGTAAGAACTTTGATCTCTTAAGTACAAATGAACATTCTATATTTCATCGTGTTTAGTAATAATGTGAAAAAATACTAAATTTACGAAAAGACGCACTAGGAATGCTGCGTGTAGAAGCGGGTGTATTATAATATAATTACAAATGAATAATACGCAGTAAATAAGTAAGAATAGTAGATGCTGTTAGTGGCTTGTCTAGGCGCCGGGCTACAAGTGACGTCACAGCAGCTAGATGTGGTGTCTACACAGTGCTTACGGGAACGAGGCAACCTCTATATAGTAACCTTGGGAAGCAACTACCCTCCCCACTTTCCCTATTTGACACCGAAATACCACTCCAAGACAAAGTACCTTGGGACCACAATAGACAGGAAACTTACATGAAGGAGTCACATAGATAAAGCCAATGGCAAAGCGATAGGTAGTTTCATTCAAATGTACTCCCTGTTCAAAGGAAAACAGCTAGCAATTCTCACTAAGGTATTACTATACAGACAAGTAATCCAAACCTTCATCTTATACAACTGTGTAGAAATATATTGTCGAGTACTAAATTCTCTCCCCCTTTTCCCCCACACTTTTTCACACCAACATTTCCCAAAGCCCTCTTCTTACACACCCCTTGACAAGAGTTAAAACTGCAACGATCCCAAGCATAAAATAAATGGTACAGTGCACCGCACAGACTTACTCTCTCTTTAATCTTAAAATAAAGAAATTTACTAATTAGTTGTAAAATTCTTGAAACGAAATCATATTTACTATTGAAGAATCACTTCACAAACGAGTATAAATGTAATAATAGACACTTAACAGAAATATTGAGTAAAAGACTGGATTTGTAAAAAAAAATATTACAGATTTAAAATTTGAATTTCAACAATACTACAGCTTTACAATAATAATCTATTTTGTATTTAAAATATTTGCTGATATATGATCAAAATTGGATTTATCTGCATAATTATGTAAAGTGCCCTTAAAGTCATTTTCATGGGGAAACGAGCATTGCGATTTTGTTTGAATGTCAAACAATTCCGAAATACCAAATTTAATAAAATCATTAGAGCATATTTTGTGAAAATAGATTTTATCTCGTTTTTCTTTTCAGTAATTCTAGCTTTATAATTAATATAACTGCAAGAACCCCTTGGTGGGACCCCATGAAAAGCCTAGATACCAAGTTTTAGCCAGAACGGTAAAATGGTTTCTGCTCTAGTCCAAGGTACAGCAAAATATACAACGTGTTTCTAAAGCATTGCATCAAACTTTGGCAGGATACTCCTTGGGTGAAATTAGAATAATTATCATAAGCAACCTAGGGTCCATCTTCAATATTAAGGGCGGTATACACCCCTAAAGACAGAGCTAAAAACGACTGTTGTGTGAAATATTATGAAAACTGCTTAGGGTATTACAACGAATCTTTGTATACTACTTATTGAAACCTTGATCATTAATAAACTAAATGTGCTGTTACCGTTACCCACCCCCATCATGTAAAAAAGGGGGGGGTGTAACACATTTTTTCTAAAATAAAATATGTCAGAGTAAGTATTACCAATTTTTACTTAAGATTACAAAACAGGGAATCAAAATTAACAAAAAAGGTGTCTTGGAGAAACTGTCTAGCTTTCCCCGTTTCTGAGATAATCATGCATGTTTAATTTCAAAGACAAGTGTTAATTCCTGCCAGGTAGGGAGCCAATAAAGCTGTGTTGCTTCACCCCCCTCCTTTCCCCCACTCTTATTATCACTATCTTCCCCTCCCTCCACGAGCAGACTGCATCAGTCCACACGACTTCACTGCATGTTGCGCGTATTACTAGTCAAATGGCAAAGTACACAAACGCAGAAATGACAGACATGGTCATGCTGTACGGTGAAGCTAGAGGAAACGCAAGAGCAGCTGCACGGTTGTACCACGATAGATATCCTGCGCGACGTCAACCTTATCACCGGACCTTCACCGATGTCACTCAGCGACTTCGTGAAACAGGTACATTTCAGCTACGAGGGGGAGCTGGTCACCCGAGGAATGTTCGCACTCCAATTGTCGAAGAAGAGGTACTGAATTATGTGGATGATAACGCGTCAACAAGCACACGTGCCATTGCGCATCAAACGAATGTGTCCAATTCCACAGTATGGCGTGTCATGCATGATCAGCTGCTGCATCCGTACCACATGCGCAAGGTGCAGGCATTGGGGCCAGCAGATTATGCTCCTCGACATGAATTCTCCGACTGGTTTCTGCAGCAGTGCGGAGTGGTTCCTGATTTCTCCACTATAATATTGTTTTCCGATGAGGCAACATTCACCAGAGACGGCTATTTTAATAGTACAAATAGTCACATTTGGAATGACGTGAACCCTCATGCAACTATCATCATGGGCAACCAGCATAGATTTTCTGTCAACATCTGGGCAGGCATTGTGGGTAACCATCTCATTAGCCCTTACCTGATGTCACGACGTTTGACTGGCCACATCTACTACCAATTTCTGAAATTTGCATTGCCACAGTTCCTCGAGAATGTACCGCTCTCCGTTAGACAACGCATGTGGCTACAACATGACGGTGCCCCACCTCATTTCACAAGAGCTGTGCGTGACTACCTCAACACTGCATTTCCTGCCCGATGGATAGGAAGAGGTGGGCCTGTTGCGTGGCCACCACGCTCTCCTGACCTAAATCCGTTAGACTTCTTTCTGTGGGGCTTTGTCAAAGCTTTGGTGTACGAGACAGCTGTTGAATCTGAGGAAGACCTGTTAGCCAGGATAGTTGCTGCATGTGATAAGGTTCAAGAAACTCCACGTGTTTTCGAAAGAGTACGCCAGTCATTGATACGTCGCCTCAATTATTGCAATAACGTTAGGGGCCACCATTTTGAACACTTGCTATGAATCTGCTTTTGAAGCTAGGAACTAAAACATGCAATAACTACAATTTGTATTTCTTAATGTAGCTTTCAATATTCCAGTGAGTGTAATGAATAAAATCCCACCCAAGTGTGAACTGTGTAAGCATAACTCACTAATGTAATAAATAGCAACACATCGGAGCTTATGAAGAAGGAAAAGTGTCAGAGTTTCTCCATCATAACACACAAACCAGCCTTGTTTACCAAATGTACGTGATACATAGTCACACGTGCCGGTAAAAATGGTTAAACGACTGCATTGCGAAATAAAACTGCGATTCTGGCTGCCTACCTGGCAGGCATTTGCACTTGGCTCTGATCTCAAACTTGTGTGATTATCTCAGAAACGGGGAAAGCTAGACAGTTTCTCCAAGACACCTTTTTTGTTAATTTTGATTCCCTGTTTTGTAATCTTAAGTAAAAATTGGTAATACTTACTCTGACATATTTTATTTTAGAAAAAATGTGTTACAACCCCCCCTTTTTTACATGATGGGGGTGGGTAACGGTAACAGCACATTTAGTTTATTAATGATCAAGGTTTCAATAAGTAGTATACAAAGATTCGTTGTAATACCCTAAGCAGTTTTCATAATATTTCACACAACAGTCGTTTTTAGCTCTGTCTTTAGGGGTGTATACCGCCCTTAATATTGAAGATGGACCCTAGGTTGCTTATGAGAATTATTCTAATTTCACCCAAGGAGTATCCTGCCAGAGTTTTATGCAATGTTTTAGAAACACGTTGTATATACTTATTCTGTTTCATAAGGTCATGAAATAACGACATTTTATCAAAATCTCGATTCCAATTTTTTTGACGATAACAGTATTTTTTTATTCGAGGAGTCGAGACAAAGTAAAAATAATCGAAACTGATACAAAATGATTGCATATACATGTAATTAGCTAGAATTTAGAAGTTGAAGATATTTAGTTTATTGTTGTTTACGATGTAAATATTTGTTTATTTGCATAATATTATGAATAATACCAATTAATTATTAATATGTTGGTCACACATTTAAACACAAATACAATCTGACAACACTTTTGAGACTAGTTTATTCTTGTTAATTGTGGTACCCCTGGATAAGGAATAGAGGGGTGGGAATCTGAAAGGAGTGATGACAACCGGGAAAAAAAATCCACAAAGTGAGGTGAGTTTCAATAGTAGAAGGGAAATAAATAAATAATATTGTCTCCGTGCAGGAAGGATCTATGTAAATTTATTACATTCACCCATTCAGGTTACACGCCTAATGTGTTAGGGTAAGTGCACCCACATATGCGTAGAGGGAGAATTGAAAACCACTCTAAGTGAACACGACAGGGATCGAGTCCCGCCATTGGCATTGTGAGACTAGACCATGTTGCAACCGAAGCAGATAGATAGTCTATGACTTATTGCTTGGGATTTCCCTCTCCACGCTAAGGACCACTTAAGTATTAACATATCAAGTCTACACTGTTTATATTTAGGCAAGTGTGCTAAACCTAGAAACATACAATAATATTGCTCAGCGCCTGTAAGCTAGACTGTTCCGGCTCAAGGCCGTTGCTCGCTCGAATACTGTCATATTTTTGCCTCACCCAGGAATATATTTTTTTTTCCAATCAGTTGTCGGACGACCCGCGATGCTTTGATTTACCACCCTGCAAACTAGCGGTGCTTAAAAAACTTCTCAGAACGGAAATGTTTGTAATTAACTCAAGGAAGTTAAAAGGTCAAATACATCGATTCTTTCAAGTCAGCTTCGGCATCGCTATATTGAGATCGGGGGAGCTATATTAAATAACATAAGTAATGATTACTGGAAGTTGGGAACACAATATTAATGGAACAACTGATTACTAGCGGCGTTTTTAAATGTGATAGATGTGATTTTAAATATTTTTGTGCAATTAACTACTGTATTAATGCTAATAATCTTTCTTTCATTGTTATAATTTTGGTTTTATCTATTATTGTTGAATTTTTTTTTACAGGTTGCCTGTCGTCCTCTTATTGGATTAGAATGTTCTAAATATGTTTTTTTGCAGATTATCTTCGCTTCCAAAGAGAAGGGCTTTTGAATTGTTCTAGACTGAGTGAATTTGGAACACATTTAAATAAATATATGTGTATTTTTCTTTTATCCTGCCATCTTCTTGAAAACAAACAGGAATTTATCCTGTATTTAATCCCTTACAAACCATTAAATTAAGATAATTAACTCTCTTTAAATATTCTGAATGAGTAAAAAACTAGGCGAATTCCTCAAGTGACATAACGTATATACGTACAAAATTTTTGTGGAAAGTTTTATTCAGCAAAGATCAGAGTTTTATTTTCTTAACTAATCCTTACTTTTCTCCGTGATCATGAACAGTGGTGAGACCAGAACAATAAGTTAGCCCCTATTTCTCTAGCTTTAACTTATAACTGTTAAATTTCAAAACTCATTTGGCTCTTTAAAGTGATTTTCCTAGTTACATCCCTAATTTTAGTTATTTACCTCATCTTAAAAATAACTCTAACTATACTTAATTTTGATTTTTATATTTTTCTAGCTATAAGGGGCAATCCCTCTATTTTCCCTCAAGATTTCAGATTTCCAGTTCATTAGAATTGACTTATCTTTTCTGGACACACACACACAAATACATATTTACTGTCTGCTTTATAATATTTATGCTAGGCTAGGCTAGGCTAGGCTAGGTTAAGTTAGGTTAGGTGATTGGTCCTGAGCTATTGCAACAGTGTTTTGCATTTTTAAAATATTTCTCGAAAATTCTCGAAGTGGAAATTCATAATAAGCACCGCGAAAAACATAATTGAATCAAAAATCATAACTTCTCCAAAACTTTCCAGGTAGAACCCATTTCGAGCACTGATTGACTGGACTAAGAGGGGATCCCTACTTATAACATTGAGGTACCCAGCTTCGCTTAAGAGAAATACTTTAAGCTAAAAGGGTTAAAAAGTTTAAGAAGGTATACAGACCAAGAGGATATAAAGTGTAAAAGGAAAAGCTAATTAATTTTTTTAATAAACGGGGCCAAGGAAGCTAAAGGTACAATTTCGAACCTCACCACCTCAGGAGTACGCTGGCGACGCCAAGACTGCGTGCTGCCGTGGCAGCGAAGACCACTACCACTCCAGTGTAATTAGTAGGAATACATTTCGAGCTCCACCACTGCTGCCTATGTAGCGCTACCAGTACGTCGCTGCGTGGGTAGCGGTGCCGCCTGGCCACGCCAGGAGCCGTCTGGCAGCTTGCAGCCACGCTGCCGCAGTTGTAGGTTGTATGCCGTGGATTAAAAATGTATTATCCCCCTTCGGATGATGAAAAGCTCGTGGAGTTTGTGTCAAAATATTCAGTTTTATATAATGCAAGCGTGGCTGGTTATAAAGACGCAGTAATACGAGACAATATATAGAAGGAGATTGGAATAAAATTAAGCAAACCCGGTAAGTATTTAAACATTTTATTGCTTCATTCACCTATTTACATTCATATAAAAATATATACACACTTAGGGGCAAAATTTCATATTTTTTTCCCTAAGATTTCTGTCTGTATTTTTAAACAGACATCACTAACCAGTTATGTTCATTACGTCATCCTTCCAAGATACTTGCTCAACGGCACTTGCGTATTCACCCCTTCGATCAAATGGTAACATATTTTCTGACAGGGGTGCAGTTCTATCAGATGTGACGTTATGTGATTTTCATTTTTTTTTCATGATATCCATCCCGTAGTAAATTATGTAAACAACAAGCAACTGATATGAGACAATTGCACGTTTGGGGCGTACAAGAAATGAGTGTGTAAAATATCCTAAAAACTTGGAAAAAGATTGCAAATGCGTTTTCAATTATACTTCTTGCTAGACTTAGGCGATAATTGAAGAGAGATTTCACTAAACAGTCCTTAGCGTCATTTTTGGAATAATGTGTTGTCATAAATGTGTCCAAATCAAAGGCTTCGTCACCTACAATAACACATGGGGCTAGTGTGTCACTTTCAGGCAGGTATCTTGAGGGATGTTGAATTGGCTGGCTGCAATCTTTTTGCCCATGGATGATATTTTGAAAATCCCACTGTCACCTTCTTTTCCATATGATCCTATATCTAGTTCAATAAATTTGTAATTTGAACTTACAAGAGCCAGAAACACCATAGAAAAATGTTATTTATAGTTAAAAAAAATAGTGACCTAGGTAATTTAATACGAACGTATTTGCCATCAATCACGCCCATGCAATTTGGAAAATCCCATTGATTCCAGAAACCCTCTAATACACATGTTAGGTCCTTCTCTGTTGGATTAAGCACGAAAATAGGAATGAGCTTTCTGCTCATCATTGGTAATAATTTTTCACGTAGACACTAATATAAGACGGTGAAATGCGGTATGTAAATGCCATAGGTTTGTAGGATTATCCTGTAGCCATGAACCTGAAACAAAATATTAAACAATATACACAAAATCTTAGTAATTATTTTCTTTATTGACAGATAAAGATTGCAAGAAACGGTGTAAGTCGCTAAGGGACTCTTATTTCAGGTGTAAAAATAAAAACAAAAAGGGAACCGGCTCTATGGTGACTAAAGCAACAAAATGGCATATTTTCAATCGTTTAACAACTTTAAATGTGGTACTTAGAGAGCGAAACACCATTTACTATGTCCAAGAACAAACTCAAGATACCAATAAAGCAATGACACCGTCCCCAACATCAGAAACAGCTCATACCCCGACTACTGAAGAACAGCCTACACCGAGTAATCAAGAAGTACTTACACCTGGCATTTCCACTGAGGCGACATAAAAGGAAAAATAATTATAATAATCCACACACTGAACTCATTAATCTCATTAAAGGAAGAGAGGAACAGAGAAGTGGTAGAAGGCTATGGAAAATTTAACGAAGTTCAAGACCCCAGTAGAACATTTGGAGAACACGTCGTAACTGTGATAAATAGTCTTCCTCCTTCAATGATGATTGAGGCAAAAACTGAACTTTTTCATATGTTAGCAAAGTTCGAGCTTCTAGCTGCTCCGTCCACTCCAGGCAGTGAGCAATCTATGTTGGTCTTCTCTCCCGCGAGCACAGTTATATCAAATTACGTCAACACCACACAAAGTTCATTCATTAGCTTCAAACCCTGAACCTCATTTAAATAAAGATTCACAGGATCCCAATAGTCACAATAATACAAATATCAATTATGTTAGGATCCAACAATATGTTAAACAAAGTGTACACTCAAAATTAAGAATGTGCAGCTACAGAAGTGCAGAGTTGAAACTACAAATAGTTGCTACCAACTGTTGAAAAGTATTTTTTGGTTTACAAAGTTGGAAGTATATATCTTCACCATTACGTGCATAACAAGAGATACTTTGTTGATCCGAGAATGGGATGTAAACATCATTTTCGATAAGAAGAAACTATACACCGTTTTCGATAAGAAGGTAATACTATACACTGTTTTTGATAAGAAATAGCCTACGATAATATCTGAGGATGAGAAGTATAGTTTTGAGATTTACCTTCGGTGCTTGACGATGCTTAACGGCAGACCCCGACATCCGCATCCACATCCATCACGAGAGGAAACTATATATACACCGTTTACACTATAGACCGGAGATTATACACCGTGAAGGGAGAATAAGAAACTACACACACACCGTTGTGAAATAACCTACAGTGAGAAGTATAATTTCCCACGATCTCCCTATGGTTTCCCACAATGTATTGTTTCCCATCCTCCTTTCTTAGCGAAAACGATGTATATAGTTTTACAGTCTTAATTATTCCCTTCTTAGCGAAAACAACGTATAGTTTTTCATAGCCTAAGTCAATATCCGAGGATGAGAAGCGTATTTTTACATTGGCAATTTGGACATTCATAGCGAAAACGGACTATACCTCGCAGGGGAAATAGCCTAAGGCAATATCTGAGAATGAGAAATACTTCTACTTATATGTTTGCAAATGTCATAAATGAATGTTTAAAATATTAGAAGACATAATTTATTATTGTTATCAGTTATCATGACATCTTAGTACACGTTCATGTTATCCTTAGCCTTAATCTCTTGGGCTTGGATAAAAGTGTTGAGCTAATAAACGGATAGAACAGTTATGTATTTGATTATTTCTCAGTAATTAAATTTACTCCAGTGTCGTCCAATACGAATTGGAGGGTAATTTTATTGTTTCGTATACCACGTAATACTAACCATCCAGTAAATCCACCTAACTATTCACACTAACGGGATAGTAATGAGGAAGTTAGAATTGAGAGTAATATACGGGCCACATTTGTGTGGTAGGCTATATAGGAAAACACCTCAATGCACTCTCCTTGAAATCCAACCCAGACCTCTCCATTACTAGAAAACACCTCAATGCACTCTCCTTGAAATCCAAAACCAGACCTCTCCATTACTAGAAAACACCTCAATTCACTCTCCTTGTTATATATATAACTGACATTTTTATTTATTTTGATCACTTTACTTGGTAATGGGACAGATTTATCAGTACTATCTACAACCTTATAGAATTATTGTCCCCAATATAAGATATGTCAATGTCAACCATCTATTCTATATTTTCACACTTTCACAACTCAAGGCAATAATAACTTTCGTCACAGAAACAATCTTGGTAATAAATATTTACTGACCTGGCATAAGAAAAACTGTGGAAAAAACTGGTCTAAAAAAGTTTTAGTTCGTCCACCGGTCTGCGTTAAATTTAAGTAAAGTGTATCCCTCTAAACAATTTTTTGTGGAAAACAGAAATTGTCCTGGACTGACTTGCTATTGGTGCAAACACGTGGATTGAAATCAAACCCCGTTAGGTAAGCCTGGGAGCACACTCGCTTGTGGTAGTCAATCAGTACGGGAGTTCAGTCAGGAGAATCATGAACGTTATAAATTGGTCATGGGCCAACTTGATTTCCTAATGAGTAAATATGATCAATTGAGCCCCTCCAAGTCCTCTCCTAGAATCCTAAATTATATCTGCATAGGCAACAGGTTTTTTTTTTCATTCAAGTTGGAGCATTCTCAGAGGAAAGGTCTGTTGCTCCTTAATTCAAAAACAGCCATGTGCTAAGAAATATGTAACTGATCAATGTTATACAATTTGATGTTGAAAGGTTCCGTATCTCTCTTGAGCGGCGTAAGAACTAGGGTGGAGTGAGTCGTGTAAGAACTAGGGTGGAGTGAGTCGTGTAAGAACTAGGGTGGAGTGAGTCGTGTAAGAACTAGGGTGGAGTGAGTCACGTAAGAACTAGGATGGAGTGAGTCATGTAAAAACTAAGGTGGAGTGAGTCGTGTAAGAACTAGGATGGAATGAGTCGTGTAAGAACTAGGATGGAGTGAGTCGTGTAAGAACTAGGATGGAGTGAGTCGTGTAAGAACTACGGTAGAGTGAGTCGTGTAATAACTAGGGTGGAGTGAGTCGTGTGAGAACTAGGGTGGAGTGAGTCGTGTAAGATCTAGGACGGAGTGAGTCGTGTAAGAACTAGGATGGAGTGAGTCGTGTAAGAACTAGGGTGGAGTGAGTCGTGTAAGAACTAGGATGGAGTGAGTCTTGTAAGAACTAGGATGGAGTGAGTTGTGTAAGAACTACGGTGGAGTGAGTCGTGTAATAACTAGGGTGGAGTGAGTCATGTGAGAACTAGGGTGGAGTGAGTCATTTAAGAACTAGGGTGGAGTGAGTCGTGTAAGAACTAGGATGGAGTGAGTCGTGTAAGAACTAGAGTGGAGTGAGTCGTGTAAGAACTAGGATGGAGTGAGTCGTGTAAGACCTAGGGTGGAGTGAGTCGTGTAATAACTAGAGTGGAGTGAGTCGTGTAAGAACTAGGATGGAGTGAGTCGTGTAAGAACTAGGATGGAGTGAGTCGTGTAAGAACTAGGATGGAGTGAGTCGTGTAAGAACTAGGGTGGAGTGAGTCATGTAATAACTAGGGTGGAGTGAGCCATGTAAGAACTAGGGTGGAGTGAGTCACATAAGAACTAGGATGGAGTGAGTCATGTAAGAACTAGGGTGGAGTGAGTCGTGTAAGAACTAGGATGGAGTGAGTCATGTAAGAACTAGGATAGAGTAAGTCGTGTAATAACTAGGGTGGAGTGAGTCATGCAAAAACTAGGGTGGAGTGAGTCAGGTAAGAAATAGGGTGGAGTGAGCCATGTAAGAACTAGGGTGGAGTGAGTCGTGTAAGAACTAGGATGGAGTGAGTCATGTAAGAACTAGGGTGGAGTGAGTCGTGTAAGAACTAGGGTGGAGTGAGTCATGTAAGAAATAAGGTGGAGTGAGCCATGTAAGAACTAGGGTGGAGTGAGTCGTGTAAGAACTAGGGTGGAGTGAGTCGTGTAAGAACTAGGGTGGAATGAGTCGTGTAAGAACTAGGGTGGAGTGAGTCGTGTAAGAACTAGGATGGAGTGAGTCGTGTAAGAACTAGTATGGAGTGAGTTGTGTAAGAACTACGGTGGAGTGAGTCGTGTAATAACTAGGGTGGAGTGAGTCATGTGATAACTAGGGTGGAGTGAGTCGTGTAAGAATTAGGGTGGAGTGAGTCACGTAAGAACTAGGATGGAGTGAGTCATGTAAAACTAAGGTGGAGTGAGTCGTGTAAGAACTAGGATGGAGTGAGTCGTGTAAGAACTAGGGTGGAGTGAGTCATGTAAGAACTAGGGTGGAGTTAGTCATGTAAGAACTAGGGTGGAGTGAGTCGTGTGAGAACTAGGATGGAGTGAGTCATGTAAGAACTAGGGTGGAGTGAGTCACATAAGAACTAGGATGGAGTTAGTCGTGTAAGAACTAGGGTGGAGTGAGTCGTGTAAGAACTAGGATGGAGTGAGTCGTGTAAGAACTAGTGTGGAGTGAGTCGTGTAAGAACTAGGATGGAGTGAGTTATGTTAGAACTAGGGTGGATTGAGTCATGTAAGAAATAGGGTGGAGTGATCCATGTAAGAACTAGGGTGGAGTGAGTCATGTAAGAACTAGGGTGGAGTGAGCCATGTAAGAACTAGGGTGGAGTGAGTTATTTTAGAAATAGGGTGGAGTGAGCCATTTAAGAACTAGGGTGGAGTGAGTCATGCAAGAACTAGGGTGGAGTGAGTCGTGTAAGAACTAGGGTGGAGTGAGTCGTGTAAGAACTACTGTGGAGTGAGTCGTGTAAGAACTAGGATGGGGTGAGTCATATAAGAACTAGGGTGGAGTGAGTCGTGTAAGAACTAGGGTGGAGTGAGTCGTGTAAGAACTAGGGTGGAGTGAGTCGTGTAAGAACTAGGGTGGAGTGAGTCGTGTAAGAACTAGGGTGGAGTGAGTCGTGTAAGAACTAGGATGGAGTGAGTCATATAAGAACTAGGGTGGAGTGAATCGTGTAAGAACTACTGTGGAGTGAGTCGTGTAAGAACTAGGGTGGAGTGAGTCGTGTAAGAACTAGGGTGGAGTGAGTCGTGTAAGAACTAGGGTGGAGTGAAGTCGTCTAAGAACTAGGGTGGAGTGAGTCGTGTAAGAACTAGGGTGGAGTGAGTCGTGTAAGAACTAGGGTGGTTTGAGTCGTGTTCACAGGCTAGAAAGGGTTCTAAGACATAGTTTCAATATTACAGGCCATTCACGAAACTTGTGAGATTATTTAACCGCTTGAAACTTTAAACAAAAACTAATTGAAAAGAGCAAGCTAAAATTTCAGCTACGGACACGTCGTGTATTTTTCACTAATTGTTTTGAAAGTTATTAACATAGAGATTCTCTATTCTATCGACCAAATTGATTCAAAAATGAAATATAATCCTTAATTTTGCTCATAAAGTTTAACTGTGGCATATAAATATACACTAATGAAAATTGATCATCCAAATAATATTTTTACAGTCATATTTATTACCTGCATTGTTGATGACGCGGAGTAAACGTCAAGATCACTTGGTCTGATTTCCTGGTGATGGAAATGTTAGGGTTTAAATACCGTCTGAGTTTTCTGTGGGTTATTTTCCAAAGGAGCCTTCCTCTCTCCCTGGCGCAAATTTGGGTACATTACCACTAAATTTTAGCTTCCTTATCCTTACAACAACAATGCAGTTTAACGTAAATAGCCCAGACAAATAGTAAAGACTACGTTAAAAAAATAAGTTTGGTTGGTTGCCTCTAAATGAAATTAAGGCATTCAGTTTGTCATTATAGTGAATTTTTTAAGTACCAAGTCTTACTTCCCGTCCGGGTTATACGCTTAGTGATTTAATCAAATTACTGTTATGTTTTTAGACTTGTGTAAATACATAATGGTATTAAAATAGCATGTTAAAATCTGAAAAATCTTCACATCCAACCAACTTATAGTAAACATTTACAAATTTTTATCTTATCCTTAACTGCCCTGACTTATATATAAACTTGATGTCACCCAGGTTGTAATCAACATCCATGGGTTCCTGTAAACAAACCATCACATAAACTTAATTTCACCCAGGTTGTAATCAACATCCATGGGTTCCTGTAAACAAACCATCACATAAACTTAATGTCACCCAGGTTGTAATCAACATCCATGGGTTCCTGTAAACAAACCATCACATAAACTTAATTTCACCCAGGTTGTAATCAACATCCATGGGTTCCTGTAAACAAACCATCACATAAACTTAATGTCACCCAGGTTGTAATCAACATCCATGGGTTCCTGTAAACAAACCATCACATAAACTTGATTTCACCCAGGTTGTCTTTGCCCAGAAGTAGACATAAAGATGATAAGAACACAGCTTGACACCGTGATTTTAAAATATAGATCTAGTGTGATAGTAAGTAGGTTGGCCATACATGACACAAGAGTCTTACATAAATGTATATTAACATTTTATCACTAGTACAATACAAGCGTGACTGAGTCAAAGAGTGGGAGCAGAGAAGATCTAATAAGAAGAGGGTATCAAAGGGAGGTTTTTTTACAAGTGTGTAAGATATAAAAGTACATCTTAAGTGTAGGGTGTACTTTGCAACCGTGGCTACATATGCAGCAGAAACATGGACATTGGATGTAAGAGAGACTAGGAAAGTGGAGCCCATGAGGATGGAGTTTGTTAGCTGTCACGAGGAGAAATAAGGTGAGGAATGAAGATGTTTGTGCAAGAGTTGGGGTTCAGGGAGTACATGAGATAGTAGAGGAATCAAGGCTGAAATGGTATGAGCCTGTGTAGACATGGAAAATGAAATAATCCAAAGTAGAATGATGGAGGTGAAATTTGGAGGGAAATCACCGCAAGGGAGACCAAGTAAGAGATGGGAAGAGCAGATAACAACAAGTGTGCAAGTGAGAGAAGAAGTATGGAAGCAATTAGAGAAGGAAGAGTGGTGGAAGGATAGAGGAAAATGGAATCATTATAAACTGACTCTGCCACTTACAGGAAACAATAATTCATGATGATGAAATAATGCTAGATATTTTTAAGGCTTTTTTAAGGCTAAGTGTTTATTAAATAACATCAAAAAAATTGTTCATTGAATTATTTGATACAAAACTAGTGTTACTAACGTTCCCTTGTATTTTAATTTTAAAAAGCTTTGATTGAATTACATTACATTTTTTGAATACATAGAATTACAGCTCCTATTTGAGGCCCATTGCTTGCTAAAATTGGAGTACCAAACTCCACATTTGTCCCTTGCCTGAATGAAACACTTTGAGAGTTGGTGAGACTGGCTATTCCCGGGGACTTCCCACTGAAACAAGTCAAATACAGATAATAGTTAACCTCATGGCCGAGTAACTGTCAGATCAATATTAAGGTTGTGTTAATTTAATTTATTTATGTACAAAAGAGAACAAAAATTGAATATTTTTTGTTAAGGTGGATTAAATAGCCAATCTATTACATTTGCTCATTACGATTACAGCCACACCTAAATATTATAATCTTTAGATTTAAAAATGACATCTGGACATGGAAATCTAACCCAATACCTTTGTCTTAGTACACCAATGCTCTAACTACTGGGCTATCTAGGAAATGTCACTTGCTCAGGGCCATTTTTCACTCATTGTAGCTGATGATTTTCACACGTCCATCATAGACTCTGCCTTAAGAATAGGCCTGAGAATGGGACGATTTCTAAATAGACGGACTAAGCTAAAGGTACCTGGTTCGATTCCTGTGTCCAGGTGTCATTTTTTTCCATTTAAAGAGTTTGATATTTTGGTTAATTGTTAAATGCTTGAAAAAAATATTATTTTGTGGTTATTAATTTTACTAGGTATAATTTTTTGCATTAAAATCATTTATAAAATGTTATATTGTACAAAATTATTTGTAGTATTTTGTTTTATTATGATAAATCAAGTTATCATTACTTATAAATCAATTACTTCAGATTTTTCCATATGAATATTTTAACTGTCAATGTCTTTACTGACGAAGTTTTGTAATTGTTGAACTCTAAATTGTTTTCGAAGCGAAGTCAAAGCTAATATTTGTTTCGAAGCCAAGTTGAAGTTTCGCACACCCCTAGTTTAAATAATACACTTTATAGTTGACTGAGCCCTAGTTGGTCTGAAATCTGTGCATTCCCACTAGATACCATTGTTTATATCTAACTTACAAGGATCGTTTCCAGAAGACCAAGTAGACAACACCCACCATGAGCAGCACCAATAGCACCACCACGATGAGTATGATACGGTCTCCTCCCCTTTACTCTAATATATATAGGAGGTAACGATATCTTATTACAAGGTGAATGTATAACAAGGTAGAGACAGGGAAATATTTCATAAGAGTAAGAGAAATTAATAGGTAACAATAATCGATGTATTATACAAATAACTTAAAAAGGTGATATCGGGTTACAATTGATAAAGAAGATTGAAAGCGGGACCAAAGAATAGTAAACAGTAAGAAATGTCCGTTAAATTGGCTAGGAAAAACAAGTAACTGTTAGAATGAAAACATTAAGTTTCAAACTGACAAATATGATAGGGTTTAACAACTCCAAACTTATAGGAACTTCCCGTAGCACAGGAGAATACGTGTCAAAGACGACACGGTAACAGTCAAAAGGAAGTTAAGTTGATAAAGAGTATTGGATTCCAAAACAGACGGGCTAGCGCCAGACTTCCACCAGAAGGGTCTAAACAGAAAACATGGTGAATTAATTACCATTAAAGGTATAGCAACAAATCCTATAGTGTTAGAGTTACTAAACTAAATGTCGGCCAAGCTAGCTAGCTTGACTTGAAATTAAGAAAGGTCCCATAGACACCCTACATTATAAATGGTAAGAGGACGGACTGTCCATTACATTAGCAGATGACTAACAATCAGGTGTTATCACTAAATTGTACTATGGCCGGTCCTTTCCCAGTGGGAACTGCCAGAGCATTCAATAGTACATTTATGCCATTACCCACTTCCTGGGGTATACATCAAGTTTAGTACACACCAACATTAAATACTTTCAAAAATGAGGTACCAAAAAGGGGCAAATGAAAATACTATCTGAGCGGGCCACTATACAAAATTAGCCGTGTTCCACACTTTGCGCACCCAAAATAGTAACACAGAAAAAGGGGTGCCAACTAGAATACTGTGAGATACTGACCTAACTAGGCCCTAGAATAAGGGTGTTAGACAACCTGCTTGTAGTCATACAAAAATTCGAACACCTGAGCATGACGTCCTCGGCGTCATGGGATATTGTGAAGTCATAAGGACTTAATACTGAATAATGAACTTATGGAGAAGAGGAAGCTTAAAGCAAGGTTTATATTACATATAGAGCTCAAAGCTCCTGTATTTAAGCTATGTCATATGGACATAGGGAAAATATATAGTCAAAGTGACTGACTAAAGAAATTAAGTCAGTTTGCCACAAAACCAAATTAAGTCATTCTGACTAAAACAACAAGTCTGAGGGACTTAGATAACATTATATCCGCTTCGACTAACAAGAACTAAGTCAGAAGGACAAAAAACAAAACTTAGTCACTCTGACTAAAACAACAAGTCTGAGGGACTTGTATATTTGTTGAATACTTGGAAAATCAGATCAGTTTCCCTCGGCGTTGAGGTGGTGAGACCCACGACCCAAACATCAAGACCATCCGTATCTCCTTCAGGTGCTGCAGCAGAGGTTTCTCCTTCGAGGATATAATATGATGAACTTCATTCTGTGAACCTAGGGGTCACCCGTTATATACGGTTTTTTCTGACTCTAAACAGGACCAAATATGGGCATGAAATGAGGAAAAAAGAAGAATGGGGGGGAGGTGAGAATAGTGGAGGAAGAGTTGCCAAGGAAGTCCGCTAGGGCTGCAGTGCTCGTAGCTCGAGGCATCGAACCAACGACAGTCGGTCCCGCTTCAACATCGAGTGTTCAAGGGTTCAGACGTCTGTTAAAACTGACGCAGACGCAAAAAAGCATACTCTAATGCACCCTGAAGGGGTGCACGAGAGCAAATTCCAACACGTACCGACCAATTGGTCACACCGTGTGGTTTTCGGGTAATTACTGACGGGTTGTCGCATTTCGCGATGTTACTGAAACAAACAAAAAACCATATTATTAATTAATATTAGTTTAGGAAAGCAAAATTGTGGGGAACCGACTAAGAGGTTTTTAGAGTTACGTGCGGAGACACTACTCTATGGGGGGCTGGGTGAGAGCCTCCCAAACCACTGGTGACACATCTCACTTATCCGAGCAGGTCTTTGGGACGTCGGTGGCACCCTCCAGGGTCAATGACGTATTTCCCAAGTCCCTGGATGAGAGGATTGGTGGCACCGGGAAGTCTGTCGTAGAAGGACTGCGCCAGCTTCCGGAAGTGGTCATTGACGGTAGGCATATCCAGGTCTCGGTGCAGAGTCACATTCCGAACGTACCAAGGTGAGTCCACAATGATCCTCAAACACTTGCTCTGGAATGCTTGCATCCTCCTCATATACGTGTCCGCCAGGTGGCCCCAAGCGGGACACGCATAGTCGAGGATTGGTCTGAGCAACTGCTTGTACAGTGTCAGACCGTTCCTAGTAGACAGGGCGCTACGCCTGTTAAGCAGTGGGCCTAGGATTCCCAGCCTTTGCCTCTCGGTACAGTGCAGTCGCCAGGTCAGCTTGGTGTCCAGCGTAAGTCCCAAGTACTTAACACTGTCCGCCCATCTGATCTGCTCTCCGAACAGCCAGAGTGGGGCCGGCCTGTAGAACTTTATTTTCCATGTGAAGAGTACTGCTGTGCTCTTCTCCACGTTAATACTTGTTCTACAGGTAGTCAGCCACCCCTTCAAATGCGTCAGGTGCGTCTGGAGTCGCCTCTCCACCAGCTGCCCTCGCCACGACTCCGCTACTAGAGCCGTGTCGTCCGCATACAGAGCCAACTTGGTGTCTGGGGATGTTAAAACTTCCACGCCTTCGATTCCGCCATACTTGCAGAATAGTTTGTCGAAGCATGGAATTTGTATCCGGGAACATCCACTCAATGTAAGTAGAGCATAAATGATATTATTGCAGGATATATCAGTTTTAATTCTCTTCTTTGCATTCCTTTATTTCAGTTTAGTATTTTTGTGTAGATTACGGTTTGTAAATGTCGTTTCACTTGAGTGACATGCTACAATTACAACAATAACGGCCGTGTTGGTCCCACTGCCTGAAGAGCCTGCCTTGTGAACATAGTCCTCACATAACCGGCTGAGGAAGTCCTCGAGACACTCGCATGTCAGTGCTCGAAACTTTGATTCCTATGGTATTTGAGAAACATAAAATCTCAAAAAAGTATCTAGAGTACAATATGAATACGGACTACAAATAACAATTTTAAGCAATTGGTAAAAGGAATTACAAAGACTTGTGGAGCTTGGAGGAAGAATCATAAAAAAGGACCAAGTTGTATTAATATAATTAACTTACACGAACGTTTTCTCTTTGTTGTTTATGTTGTTATAGACAAGACAAACAAAATATCATATGTCAGTGGCACAAAGCCTTTACCAATTTTTTTTTAAATTAAATTTTTAATATTCCGAAACAACCCATCACTGGTAAGCCAAGCTAAACGAGCTTAACATCTATTCTACATGACCACCGATACGTGCTACGATAATAATACACTCTATTTTATAGTTTCTATTAAATAAAATATAGACGCTTACAATGCCTCGAATTAAAAAATAATGTTAGTTTTAATATTATAACTAGACTATATCTATATAAATTTAGGTATTCTGTTAAAATATTATATTTTGTATCATTTAGAGTTACGTACTTGCTGGACTATATCTATAAAATCGTATTTTAACTACATTATATGTGTATTATTTAGAGTTAAAATAAATCTAACATTTGGTTTACGAAACTCCGAAAGTAAAACTACCCTTACAATCGACCCAATAATGCACGTTCTTTTCCCCTGGAAATGACTGAAATAGACCATCCCTTCATTGAAATATTTCGTTGAATCTTGTACTAAGATTGTTCTAGCTAAAAACGTAATATTGTCAATATGATCTTGATTGAAATATTGATTTTCTTCCTCCTGGGATTAATAAGCTCCATGTGGTTCAAGGAACTATTTAGAGTTGCCGGGAACTACATAATCGGCCACAAATCTGTAGGCCGTAGGGGTTGGAAACCCATAAGGTGAGACAGTTGCTTACTTTATATGTAGTTATATGCAATTTGGTTCAATACATTTGTGAAAACCTGTATATTAATACTAAAACAAAAGTTGAAAATCATTGTAATTACGTCACTGTCCATATTGAAGGGTCCACAGTTCAAATAATTTAAATTGGATGAAAAATCACACCAGCATAGGAATCGAGACCAGGACCTTTAGCTTAGTGCACTATTGCTATACCATTAGCTAACCAGGACTCGTCTCGTGTTCAGAGTCATTTTTCAATCATAATCTATTAATTGAATCTGGGAGTCTGAGTTTGTGATGTGCGTGGATATTTATTAGAATTTCACGTTAAAATTAAAATATTGTAATGCGTACTTGGCTGCATAGCAGTCCTTCCAAGAGGCAGATGACTCAAGTATGATCGCTTGCATAGTATTGGTCTCTCAAATGTTGTTGACGATTACACACGTCCATCACAGATTCAGGCTTCAACTATGAGTGAAGAATGACCCGAAACGTGGGATGAATCCTGGATAGCTCAGTGGTAGAGCATCGGTGCCCTTAACCAAAGGTCTTGGGCTCAATTTCCGTGTTCAGGTATATTTTTCAACTAATTTAAATTAAATATAATTGAGTAACATGGTTGATAGAGTTTATTGAAAATCACTACTAAACACTAAAATTTCGAAACTTACCGTAAATATTTTATGTCAGTACAATTTATATCGGAATATTTATATTAGTTTCAGCACATAATGACCGGCCTGCTACTTGCTCATCATTGGCAGACACTCCAACATTAAGAGTTAAAACGCCAAGGATTCAGCAATCCCAGGAGGCGACTCCACTCTGGACAGGGGATCTACGAAACAGCGACCCCTATGTGCTAGCGTACAAACTATTCTTCAAGAACCGCGACCCCTATGTGCTAGCGTACAAACTATTCTTCAAGAACCGTGACCCCTATGTGCTAGCGTACAAACTATTCTTCAAGAACCGCGACCCCTATGTGCTAGCGTACAAACTATTCTTCAAGAACCGCGACCCCTATGTGCTAGCGTACAAACTATTCTTCAAGAACCACGACCCCTATGTGCTAGCGTACAAACTATTCTTCAAGAACCACGAGCCCTATGTGCTAGCGTACAAACTATTCTTCAAGAACCGTGACCCCTATGTGCTAGCGTACAAACTCTTCTTCAAGAACCGCGACCCCTATGTGCTAGCGTACAAACTATTCTTCAAGAACCGCGAGCCCTATGTGCTAGCGTACAAACTATTCTTCAAGAACCGCGAGCCCTATGTGCTGGCGTACAAACTCTTACTTCAAGAACCGCGAGCCCTATGTGAATGATTTTTAATAATGTTATTTATATTTATGTATTCTTATTTCGATTGTTGATGTACCTCTCGTAAAATTTTCGTCCCTACATAACTCACGCAACCAACACAGTTATTACCAAAGTTGTTATTGTTCTGTCATCAACTCAAACATGTTTTACTATTAACCTCCATATTAATTTGAAATTAGAATTAAATTATTGTGCCTTACATCAACATTTGTCTTTTTATTTCACTCATAATTTGCATTACAGATAATCTCTGAAATATTAACTACAATAATGAACAATGTTTTATAAAACCCTGATGATGTACTCATGAAGTTTCTCGAAACACTAATAACAACTTGTTACAACAGTATATCATCTACCATGGTATATAATTAAAGACGATATGTCGCAGTGGATGATAATATTTGGGTGGACGATATATCGTGTTATATTTTAATAAATCTGTGTTAGCTAGCTTTGGTGGCAGCATGGTCTAACGCGCTATTCTCGTGTTGGACTAGTTTGTAGACGACAGGGAGATCGGTGCTCGATCCCTATCGGTTGCACTGAAGATAGTTTTTCTTAAATAGTTTCCCAGTCTCCCTTCCCACAAATTCAAGTGCGTTTCCTCTAAATTAAAAAATTCCTAGTTCCTAACACATTATTTGAACTAGTACATTGACGTACAACCCGAACGGGTAGTAAGACGTGGTGCTAAAAAAAATCAATATTAACCCGCATCGCAGGTCTCACGGTCAAACGTGTTACTGTCGTGTAAGACTGTAGGTGATCTGGGTTTTAGTTCCGATCGGATAGAGTGAGTTTTCTTACCCTAAATAGTTTTCCACTCTCACTCCACGCTAATGCGAGTACATTCACTCTAAAATTCTACCTTCCTTATTCTTATTTTATTAGCGAACTTAATCTATGCGTAAGCTGAACGGATACCAAGACGTACTGGAACAACAAATGTTGAGCCACATTGCCAGTTTTCTGCAACAAATTACAATACAGTAGAGTGTCGATAATTTGGACGTCAATAATCCGGATTGTCGATAGTCCGGATCAACAAGAGAAAAAGTATTTATAAAAATAACCACAATGGTATCAGTATCAGAAACATGGCCGTCATAAAACACTCCTCAACCCTTGTTGGTAAAAAATAATTGGAGACTGTTTTCTTTGATAGATTTTTGCCTTATTATATTCCTTCAGGATTTGTGATATTTAGCAACAAAAAACAATTTAAGTTATTTGTTTAAATTAAGTGAAAATGTTTCTACCTTAACAATGAGTTTTCGTAAGTATCCCATCTAGGCTTATTTTTTATTTTTGTTATAGAAACTGACTTT
The DNA here is from genome assembly GCA_902155825.1 of Timema genevievae. Classification (NCBI taxonomy): domain Eukaryota; kingdom Metazoa; phylum Arthropoda; class Insecta; order Phasmatodea; family Timematidae; genus Timema; species Timema genevievae. Next base: position 74,368 of record CABFWO010000498.1, read on the forward strand.
ATTTAATCAGTACCGGGTAAACCCCCAATTAGTTCGAATAATCGACGCTCTATCTGTATTTACATTTTTGTTGAGGATTACAAGGAAGTCTTCTGTTACCATCGTAGATTAATAAGTGTCAAACATCAGCCAATACATTATAAACTAAATCCGTAGCGCAACTTCCTTCGGAGGGAAAGTAAATATGTCGGCACCATGTCGATTGTGGTATGTATAAGAACCTTGGAAGGTTTGTGAAAATACCATCCCGGCAAAATTGGTATATTATTTCGTTCTTACTCATAGAAATTCTCGTGTGTTGATCTAATCAGTCGGTTCAGAAAGTGAACGTTAATACCTCAAATAAATAAAACTATTTATTTACAGAGATAATGTTCAACAATATTGTAATCAAAAACTAAAATTCAAATATATTATGACTTTTTTATTGAACGAGACCGACAATGTGTCTTAACGTTAATTTGTTAATATTAAAAGTATAAAACTTATTTCTTCCAGTGTTCTTTTGCATCAATTGCAAACAAAGCATCTCTAATGTATTACCATGGTTTATTACTTGAAATCAATCTTCTGACTTCTTGCCATTTTACACTTTTTAATTATGTTGTAAGATAAAAGCTAAATGAGTCAAACAATAAATCCTTATTTTTAATATTTATTATATCAGTGCCACTTTACTTGCTATATACATTGCTTGAACAGCCTGCTTCAGTGTCTGAATGGTCTAAGGCGTCATTCTTGTGTTGGACTGGCCTGTTGAAGATGGGGGAGATCAGGGTTCGAATTCCAATCGGGTCTACTGAGGGTGATTTTACCCAATTGGTTTTACATTTTAATTCCACGCAAATGAAGGTACTCTACCTCTAAATTGCTTCTTTCTTCCATTAGAGTAATTATAGATCAGAGAATTTAGTGGCTTCTTACGGATTAATTCCGAGTTAGCTGAATTTTGGTATGTATTTTGATATAGTAGTTATAAATAATATATCAAAAGTCCTCGACAATTAATTGTACAGAAAATTTGTTACAACCCGTAATAAGTATCAAAAATAGGTTTTAAGTCAATATCACCTTATCTATTGGTCCTATGATTGTTCTTATACACAAATATGTTCACGTATTACATAACCTATATACCTACGCTATTACTGTAATACTGGTACTCTTTTCCACACCACCTTTGAGGTAGAGAACAAGGCACGTTTTTTCTTCTAGCGTAGTATCCCCTGTAGGCCTAATCCACGATGTCATCACATTCTATGTATTATGCTTCTTGTTCATCCTCGTTGTCTTCTTGTTTTGTTGATGTTCTTCTTCGTTCTGTACATCTGTTTCAACTTGTTCCTGAGGTTGAGAATACAAATCTTCTGGTAAGAAATTCATGGGATTAATTTCATCGTCTTGATTTAATTCCTCTACACTTATTTCTTCTTCCGGTCCATTTAAAGAGTCTTCATCTAGTGTGGCATTGATGCAGGAATTACCATGACAATTAGTACAAATTGCTGAACAGTAAAAACCTATTTTTCTACAGCCACACATTTGTCCACAACCTTTTAAACAGTTGCAGAAGATAATATTCAAACGTGAATCTGGATCAGGAGGCTGGATTATCTCCCCTCCAAAACAACCGATTTATCATGCTGAAACGTAACTGGATTAATATCCTACCAAAAATAAATACTACACCACAATTGGTTAAGTGGTTCCAGAGATCCTAAGTTACAATATAAATATATCCAGCCGTATCTTTAACGGAAACTCAAACCCTGACTGTATGTATGCGAGATCCTCCCTTAGCAGACATCTTAATGAATAGAAATAAATGCACTTTAATCGGTTATGAAGTTCCAGGCATCTTTGGCAACAGATAGACATTCTTAAAAATAGTATCGAACTAAATGTTTTTTTATTTATCATATTTAGATTCCAAATCATAAAAAAGTAGAGATATCATGTAAAGTTGTTTTAAGCTCGTAAACTAAAAACAATATGTCTCCTTGATTTTCATTTATTTAAACCTCCTCACTCTGATATTATATTAATACTTGCAGACGACATGGCCAGTTTTATTGTTTGGATTTCCAGAAATGATTTAGTAAAAAAAAGATTTAACAAAAAAGAACAATAGTTAACGTTGTACATTTAATTTACTAGAAAATGATAATCAACGTAAATCTTAATAAACTATAATTTTTCTCATTCAAAGTATTTATCAAAACTTTTTACTAATAGCTATTTTGTGGCTGTTATGGTAACATTAAATAAAGTATGGAATCGAAATATGGTTCCACAATGTTATAAACAGTCATAATAGCTTTTAATAAACAAATAAACTCACTTTTATAACTAAAATATGTCCAATAGATTAAGATTTTATCAAATAAATTTTTTTGTTCACCTGGAAACAATAGAAAATATTTTGAATCAGGATTGGGACCCTTAAATTATATACATTTTTTAACTCAGCTTCTTAAAAGTAAGTACATATCTTTTAGATGTAATTTGTTATTTGCACTACATGTGTGGAATACAATAATTAATCATTAATAATGTCATAATTAGCTATTCACAGTAATTAAGATTTTGAAAAGGGGAGACTTGCTTTTTATTACCATGTAACATCAATAATTGTTGGTAGCACTGCTGCCAAAATTACGTTTGGCGTGTTTAAATCTTTAACAGCGAAAACAAAAAAGCCCATATATTAATTAGAGCAAACATAATGACTTAATTAAGTATGTAACGATTAATTGATTTTATCAGAAAGGGGGAAAAAAGTGAAATTAATTTAGTAGATTAAACCATTTGGACATCGCAAAAAGACAAAACCCTTCCCCAATCACTCCTACCTAACAGTCAAGAAATAATTAAAGGACTTAAGCCTTTCTCTAATTCCGCCTTGGGTGTAGCTATGCAAACTGTTTTGCAGTCATGTATGGCGGTATTGCGTACCGCGAGGGCTGAACCAATAAGTTGCTACCTTTCAATCCCGACATTGACCCGGTCAGGATCCGAACACAGGACCTCAGTGACAATACATCGCATTCATTTACAGGGTTGCTGTTTCAAATTTAGTGTCTTCATTTGCTAATTTAATTTGAAGCTTGCTAATAATTATTTTCTCAAGTTATTATTATTATTATTATTATTATTATTATTATTATTATTATTATTATTATTATTATTATTATTATTATTATTATTATTATTAATCATCACATGTGATCTTCTTCTTATGAAATTTTCAGTGTTGGCTGAATATAGGTATTGTGACATTTGGTCAGCATTATATAAAGGACATTGAAATAATAATTATTATTATTATCAATGATATCATAAAATTAATATATTTAATAATATTTAAGCTCACTCATTAAATTAATACTTAGCTCAACATTATACTTACTTTATTGAAACGTAGCTTATAAAGGAGACAAATCTTCAGGCTCACTTTTTTGGACCCAGTCAATATTTTTTTAGGTCCAAAGCTTCTGTATGTTTAAATGATATTAGGCTTAGAAAATACAAACTAAATACATGAATACGCGTAACATACTTTTATCACCGTGAAATTAAGAGACAGTGGAGGGAACATGGCTTAGCACATGTAACATTGCCTGGACATGTTCCGTGCGCATTTAAAGTAAACATAAATACTAGTCGTAACTCTTTGTTCGGCGAGGTATTCTGACAGATGCCCTGATGGCTACTTTGTCATTTTGTATCTAAACGTGTTCGTATCATACTAACGACTTGTCCAGTTGGTACGGTGTGCTTATCCCTCTCACAGACATCGAGTGCTGCCTGGGGTCCTAGGTTCATGACCCATAACATCCACACATGAGCAACAAGGGACAATGCCTGGTATCTATCATCAAGAGGAACCGCGTGGGTTGTGTGTCTGCCTCAAAGCTGCTAAACTACGCTGTGTAAAATAAACATTACTTGGTGTGGTTTTACATACTCCCTCCCGGACAACGCTAGTGAAGTGTAGTCCCTTAAAAAGTTATCCTCCATCTTGGTCTCTTAGATAGTATAATTTACTTTTCTAATAGTTTCAAGATATCTTAATTACCTAACTTTGAGAAACAAAATGCGAAGAATTATAATTTATATCCTCCCACACCTTAACTCAGTCTGTAGTAAGTTTGTCTACCATAGGCACCAAAATTGGGAGGGGGCCATTAGTATATTAAACAAGATTTATTAGACTAATCCTTCATTTCAAAATGTCCATTTCTGATTTTTTATGGAACATATGACAATATCTAAATATATTGAAAGTATTGTTGAAGTTAAATAAAAGTTAAAGTGAAGCAATGAAAAAGCAAAATGAAAACAACTACACATGCCTGCAAGATTTGGGTTATTAAAAATTGTCTGAAGTGTAATAAAGAGTGATTATTGTGGTTTTTGTTGTGCCGATTCCAAAAGAACTATTACAAGTATACTGGTTAAACCCTATTTATTTAAAAAAAAATTTATCCACAAATTTACTTACGGAAAATCATTCACCACTCTTATTGGGATTTACAAATTCTTATACTGCCTTTTCTATTTCCCCTCAATGCTCCTTTTCGAACTTTTTCTCTTGTAGTTAACATTCGGATCTTCTCTATGTATCATATAACAGTAGTCCGTCATCATGGTTAGGTTCAATCTACCCTAGTATGTGCGTTACATCCTCTTGATGTCTTGATGGACTCTTTCCCCCTGCTCTTCTCTGTGAAGCATAGAACACCAGGCCACCATCATGCTTATGTTCCATCTACCCTGGCATTTGCGTTCCATCTCATTGATGTCTTGATGGACTCTTTCCCCCTGCTCTTCACTCACAGTACCAAGATTTTAGGGAAATTAGTCCAAATGGGAATTCAGGAAGTGCCCATTCAAGCTCATCGAACAACCCATGTCCTTAAATTTCATGAGCATGTTTTCCACAATACACTTGAAGTTAGAGCCCTTATAGTTTCCAAGAAATTTAGTTAAAACTTCTTTGAAAACTTTCCAGGCCACCTTTTCAAAAAATTCAATTTTAGCTTCAAAGATTTTGTGTTTCAGAATCCTCCAAATATATCTACCTACCAAAACACCCTATTTCAATCTAGATTCTGAAAGTATTGAAAACTTGTTAAACAAGTATTAAAAACACTTTCCTTCCTTTGACAAACCCTTTATGAATAGCTTCATTATACCAAACTTGATATTAAGGAGGATAACTTTCCTTGGATGTACCAAAGTTTCCTCACTACATTTTTGTTTCCAGGTTTTAATGCCACCCTACGTAGCCACTCCTTATCAGTGCTGCCTTCCATCCCGGCTATCCAATTTACATCAGAATCAGGGGTATTTAGCGTTTTCTCCTTGTTGTCCAAGAAGCATGGCAAGTACTTTATGATCACCGCATATTGCATATACATGATCCTTGTATTTAAATTTGGTTCTTATAGGTACACAGAATGCCCTAGGCCTAGTGGTACTGAAACATATTTATTACCATTATGGAGAAGCACTACTTCAATGTTTCTTTTTGACGAGTCAATAAAGAGCCTCCACTCGTTCGCGTTATACTATAAGTTAAATCTTACCATCAGTCCAGAGACATTGCTACAGTAAACGAGGTCACTATATAGAGAAAAGTATGGAATTAAATATTATTCTTTGTTCCTGAGCCATTAGAAAGAGGCACCAGGAGCCAACGAGCTCTTTAACTCGTTCTTTGCACGGGATTGTTTTATAATATGTTTTATCTTTACAGCTCAAGCGGTTTGGAAGATATGAAAAAACCACCCCCCTTCTTACTCCACACCCTTAGGTGTTGAATTACGACAAAATCCCAAAATATCCTCGAACGCGTATCTCTTCGATTTTGACAAAGAACACTCATGTAGTAGGTGACCTGGTGGATCTAGGAGTAAGGTGTCGGACTTCTGTGCTGGGCGTCTGGTGTTTAATCCTCGGTTCCGGCAGAGATTTATCTGTTTGCCAAACCTTTCCTTCACCTCTGACAAGACGTGTATTAATCACAACTTGTGAATGTGAGGAATGCCAGGCCTCCATCGTGGTTCAGAATTCCACGTTTGTAACGTTTATCGGCATAAACATTACAAGAATTGAAGATTAACACCAAAAGAAATAAACATTGGAATCTACTCACCAAACGTCCCATTCACCGTATGATGTCTCACCGGCCGATTATCCCCCCCGCGAGCACTACATCCTCACCGAAGTGTTGACTTAAAACTGAAACGAGTGAAGGCGTGTCGAACTGAACGCGGAGCCGCCCAATGCATCCTGGGAATATACAGTAGCTCCATGGCTTCTTTGGTGCTGACTGACAGTTCACAGCTGACTTCTGACAGTCAACATTTAGGTATATACCTAAATTATGGTTCGGCGTAGGGATATATAATTTGGTCTGGTAGCTTTTCAAAGCCGTCAGAAGTCAGCTGTGAGCTGTCAGTCAGCACCACAGTAGCTAAAACTGAGGTATAGTGACGTGGAAGTGGCCACGTGAGGAATAAAGTATGTTCTAGTCGCTTCTCCAGACTTGTAGTATGTTCTTTTCCGTGAATTACCACCCCTTCCCTCTGGTCCGTGTCTGTGTTCTACTATGTTCTGCTTTCCCCTTTTTTTCCCCCCATCTCAGAGAATAATCGTTTATATACTGGTGCTATTCATGTTAAACTTCACTTCTTGATTCAACCGTGTCTAGAGACACGTACTGGGATAGGATGAGAATAAGGTATAAATTCTTTTTTGGCCATTGTAATTCAAAATTCCCTTTTGGACTCTCGATAACTAATTTAATTTAAAATATACAATCATGGGCTGAATTTATGGATTGTTTTGTAAGAGTAAATAAAGTCCCCTCTGGACGCGAGTATTTTTCCATGATTGATTTAAATGGTTAATAGTATATATTTGGAGTTAGTTCCTTTTTTAGTAATGGTGGATTACGTAGGAAAGGTATACTCGACTTGGCATGAGAAGCAGCTTAGAGGCGTGTTGTATATTTACAGGAATCTTGTTTTATAGCCCATCTGGCTCAATAAATGATATTCACAGTAGACTAACGTAACTTTTGTATGTCATTGCAAGGCCGCGCATGGCGTGTTACCTATGAGAGGTAATATTGCCCTTCCGGCTGTGTAATTTTGTACTTACTGACTTATAATTTAATTGTAGACTGTCTCTTTTTGCGCGATAGGAAATTTTGATGGCAGGGAGACGTTTTTGTCAATGTGATATTTTCCAGTTATTTGTTATACAAGTATTCCATTTGTTGTTTTTTGAACTATTGCCCTGTAGTGGCTAAGTCTTAACTTTGCTGTATGGCGGATTGCCGCGGAGACCCTAAGGGGCCGTATAGTAGACCTTTTGGTATTCATGTATTCAATTTTGGACACTTGTCATGAGGACAACTGTAGTAATGTGGGCATAACCCAATTTTTATATACATATTTATCTATTCTTCTTATGATTATTGTTCCTAATATATATATATATATTTACTAATATTAATTGTTATATTTCATAATAAATATATGTTAACCTCATAGCAGATATTTTTCTTTAACTAAGAGTAGACAAATAAGTTAGAAAGGCCTTCTCGTCCTCTACCTGGTGTACTCTATATATCTTTCAGCTAATGATAACTGGGGGAGAGTTCATGGAGAATCAAAATGTTTTATAGGCCAGAGAGAGAGGCCTATACGTCATATGTTGTCCTATCGGCTCCACTGCAATTATCATTTGTTGTATTCTTTTTTACATTATATATTTAACTTGTATTAGTGCACCAGCCTTTATCTATGAGAGGATAAGGGTGGTGGTACACGTTAAACCGTAAGTTCTCCATTTTTCATCTCACAAACACCCTAACATTACATATTATCTTGAGTGCGTACAACCTGAAAGGGTAAGACGCGGTGCTAATAATAATAGCACTCATGTCAAATTTCATGTTTCTGACTCAACCAGTTTCGGACATACGCGTACCATTTAAGACAGTTACCAACCCCGTTTTCTCCCCTTTGGATATGAATATTGAAGATTCGGCCAACATGTGTCTATTAGATTTTTACAAAGAAATTTCTTGCCAAATTTCGTTTTTCTTCACATAAATAAATCCATAGACCCTATCATAATACAGTGTACTAGTTGTTTTGGAGGTGAGAAGGATACAGAGGTGTAAGCTAGATTTTAAAATATTAAATATTATTTTTAATCATATCTGTGTCCGTTCGAATGTAAAATAGTACATTAAGAGCTTAATAGGAATATAAAAGTAGTAAATGATGTTTTAGAAATATCATCTACCTTCTAAGAAATGTAATCTACCTATAACCACTTGTAAAATATATAGCTTTTTTGACATATATAAACAAATAGAGATTTGTTTTTAAATCCTACAGTCTAACAATTTATGCGGTAGAGCTGAGTCGCCTAATTTGTCTTATAAGCAAGCCAAATTACATGTTCATTATCAAATGGCGGGTCGAATCAATTCAATAAATATAAGACAATATAATATTTAGTTGGAACCGTGTGGGTCTTCCTTTGGGGGTTAATTCCCCCCTATTTTCAAAAATATCAGTCATAATTCATTTTTGTATTCCTATATCAGGGATTGGTGAAACTTTTCCGACCAATGTGCCACTCAGGGGACTTATTGAATTTTGGACTAGTCTATTGTGTATTATTATTTAGGTTTTTTAATGAATCTTTAAAACCAAAACCTTTTTTAATCCACACGTCTTACATTGTTCAGCCTATACATATATTTGATAGTTGCTCTGATGTGGTAGGAAACTTTTATAAATAATCTACCCTCATTTGCTTGGAAGGAGAGTGGGGAAACCCTTCAGGGAAAACCACCCTTAGTAGACCCATCCAGGATTCAAACCCTGATCTCCTCGTCATCAGCATACCAGTCTAATATTAGTGTGATATATTGCATTTTGATGGTCATATATGATATGTTCTGTTCAAACCATGTTGCCTTCAACAGCACAAAAGATGACCTTAAGTACAAGCCAAGACGATTTCTAACCGTTGACTTCTAATAGTACTGTGTGACATGACATGACTGTCGAAATTTTATTGAGTTCAAAAAATGATACCACATTGAGAAAAGTTTTATAAAATGTTACATTTTTTTCCATGTCTACGTGCCACACAAAGCGTGTTGGCGTGCCATAGTATTACCATCCCTGGCCCATACCAACATCACGATTCACAAGCCCTCACAGGTAAAACCATCACACTCATGCAATAATATCGTGATTAGTACAAGAATAACCGAACTGGTAGTGAAATTTGGGGGAGTAAAACTAATAAAAAAACATCTCACCTCTTTTGGTGTTTCTGCTGGTGGTTCTTTTACAAGCCAGGTGTCAAGCGTGTATTTATGTTTTTAAGGCTTGACTTTTAATATAATTATTTAACTAACTCTAATATTTATTACATTAGCAACAGCCAACAAGCCACTAGTATTATAATACTGAATCCTCTCTCCAAAACACACCGACACAACACACAACCTTTCACTACACTCAACACTGTACTAACTAGTAATGCGGTGCTGATCAAATTTTGTAAATGGTTTCAAAATGTTTATTGTTACAAAATAGTGCTTTATTAAGTGCTAAAGTGGGTGTGTTGAAAGAGAGGATGGGGATAATACAGGTATTCAGCCTAAATAAGCTGCAGACTTCATTTCTGACAATAGGCCTATCCTTTTATTTAAGCTGCTATTTTCACTTGCTGATTCACAAAGTAAGATTTTAAAATTGATAGCAAAAATATTTGCCTAGTTTTCTTAGACTCCACAACTCGACTTATACCAAGAAACGTTCGTTGTTTCCTAATACATGTTTGAATGTAGAAAAAAAAAAGTATTAAAATGTTGGTAGGGATAATTTTACAATCGGAATTTGTACAAGTTGCATCTAGATGGTGAAGTTTAAAATAATAATTAACTAGTATTTGATTGAAGGCTTTTACATTAAACTGTAGTAAAAGTAAAAAGTTTTAGGGTGGCCCAACAAGTTCCAGGGGGGGGGGGTCCTGACGTACGTACTTGCTGGGGGGGCAGTACTCCCTCCATTTTCCACAACTACTGACCACCCTCGGTGATACTAAGGTTACACAAATAATTCAGATAAACAATTTTAGTTACAAGATTCAGGGCCTAACTGAACTGAGAAATCTCTGAAGATGGCAGGTGCCCACCTGTGTGTCCAAACGAAGAGTTACTTCAGGCCTGATTCAGGTGAGGTTTAACACCCCCGTTTGTCCATGTTCTGAGACATTTGTTATGAAGGTTTTCTGTAGCCCAAACACGAGCAATATTTACTGTTCGTCAGGCCATAGCCTAAGCGTTGGGTCATTACGATTCTTTTTGCACTTCCACCAAAAGCAGTATTTACTGTAAAACAGTAAACTGGGTAATATTACAGGTACTCTCTCTTGCAGAAACTGGAAACTCATGTTGCCACAATGACAGAAAAAAGATATTACAGTTATTGTTGTATTTACATTCTTAGCCCATTTCATTAATAATGCAAAGGTAATTTATACAGTAATCCACAAGGAAGTATTTTTGGAAGTTTTTGATAATTTTTAAATGAACTTTATAGTTAACAATTCAAATAAGGCCTATATTTATATAATATTAGATTTTAGTTACTTTCAATCAATGTTAGTTGTCTAGAGTTAGTTTCCTATAAAAATCAAAGTTTAGACACGTGACGTCATGAGTTGACACAGGTCCGAATGGGGACAGGGGCTTACGCCCCAGGGCCTCTTCAAACTGATGCAATAAAAAAAACTCTTTTTGCTCTATGGCTTGTTTGTAAAATAATACCATATAAATTTGTATTTATTTCTGACAAAATATTACTTACTTCCTAATGGCAAGAGCGGAAAACGAGATATATTTCAGTCTGTGATTTTAAAAACATAAACAACGCCCATAGACCACACAGCGAATCTTTTTATAGAAGTTGTAGAACTAATTTATTGTGATGACATGATTTCTTTTTTTAAATATTATATTTAGCAATGAGCTTTTAACAGTTAATTTAGTTAAACAAAAGTTACTGTTAAACGTTGAAAATATAAAAAAAGTGTAATTTTGGGGCCTCCAGTTTTTATACAGCCCCATTGACACCACAGCTACAAATCCGGCCTTGAGCTCATCAATAAACTTCGATATTACGTAATCCTTTCACGGTTCATGCGTCAAGAACCAGCTAAGGCAAAAATTGATATATATATTAACAAAAATTGAAACACTAATTACTAAAATAAGAAATAATCTTTCTATTAATTCCCTTACATTTAATCGGGACATCATAAAATGTAACACTATACGGGTTACAACACAAGTCTACCAAAGAATTAGCCAGAATAAAAACAGTTATTATCGTAACCAGCCTAGTTACTAGCCTTTGGGGACTGGCGCTAAAGAAATAACATGAGGACTGGCGCCATTGCATTTTTGGAAAATCTTATAATCTTCTAAATAATGATAAAAAAATGCATACTTTAATACATAATATTATTATTGAAGCAACATAATTAAATAAATATTTGAAAAATATTGTATTTTTGTAAATTTTATTTTTAAAAAATTACAATAATGTTAAATTGTTACATAATCATAGCTTATTATTAGAAAAAAATAATATGACAAAGTATGGTAGGGCATTATTTTATATTTACTATATTTCAAAATTTCTTACTTCTACATTATTACTGTATTATTTTATTTCAAACATACGGCAACAATGAGCCAGACGTATGACATCACGACTAGCACCGTTGCGTATTCACAGCATTCCTGCATGGCGCCAGTTAAAATTCCCGTAACTCAGAAAAATAATAATCAATATATATATATATATGTTTGATGGCATCTTACTACGCATCAGGAACTAATTAATGAGGAATACTTGGAGGGGATACTATCTAATTACCTTTAACATTCAAAATAAAAAATAAATAATTAAAGCTGTTGCGAAAATATAACAACGTCAGTCACAAAAGATTAACTCGCCACTGAAAAGTATCGAACAGGAATTCCTAAGAAAATACTCCCATGTTCAATGATATTTGCTAATATGAATTAAAAGCCTATCTTCCTGAACCAATGTCACAAAGACTATTCCATTATTCCAAATTTTTTCTTTATCTGGGGGTGGACATTGCTACAGTTTAAGTAACATGGGGCAGAAACATGTGCCCATATTTTTGTTAAGGAGAGTGGAAAACCATTTTGTAAAAACCACCCTTAGTACACCTGAGTGAGTTTCGATCCTAGCTCGATCTCCCCGTCCTCGACAGTCTAGTCTAGTGTGAGAGTAGCGTCTTAGACCATGCTACCACCGAAATGTGTCTATTTTGTTGTTGAGTTTATTATAGTGACGTTCTCCCAGCTTCATTTGGAGCATTCTAAACAACACAAACATGCGACAGATGATTAAGTTGGCTTGGTTTAGACAAGTTTCACATATCTCCTAGAGATTGCTTCATGTTGGAATATCTCTACAAAAGTTTCAACGCACCAGAAATCAGTAAAATGAGCAAATTGGAATTCTTGTTTGTGGAAGAGGAAATGAATCTTAGAGTTTGTAATTAAAAGCAGAATTTGGTCCCCAACTTTTAATATATTTGATGAGCTATACTATCTCATTATCATCAGAACTTGAGCATGCATATAAACCCGTTGAACCTCTAACACAACATTTAATACAATTCCTCATCTAACTGCCTGTCTGGGCTATTTGCATTTAACTACGCTAATTGGGTAGATATGAAAAAGTAGATTATAAGAAGATTTTACCTTTTAATTTAGTAACGTTTTTACTAAAGTCCTAACCAACAGTTCAAATACCAACTATAGTCTAGCTCTGAAAAAATTAAAAAGCGTACATAGATTTCAAAGTAAAATAATTATTAATGAACTCCCAATAAATTGTAAGGATTACAAGGCTGGTCTTATATAAATGCATAACGCTTAGCTAATAGTAAATAGTCACTTGAAACACATTATCTTCTATATAGGCGTTTATGATCGGTACATAGTGTGTAGTGAATAATGCACAATGTGTAAAGTTGATTTAGCTTTTATAAGGTATTGCTGCTATTATTATTATTATTATTATTATTATTATTATTATTATTATTATTATTATTATCATCATCATCATCATTATTATCATCATTATTATTATCATTATTATCATTATTATTATTATTATTATTATTATTATTATTATTATTATTATGGTTGTCGTTTATAAGCGTGTCAACATAAACAAGTCCTAAGCGCCATAATATATTCAAATGATTAAACGCACTGTAAAAACCCTCATAAGGGAAGATAAATAATAGCTATACACCTGCTGTAAACAGCAAATGTGAAAACTAATTTAAATAACTAATTAAGCCTTCAAACATATTAAAATATAATAAAATTGTCCAAAAATAACTTCAATATGAGATAATAACCAATTGAGTCACTCTATTAAAGTGAGACTTAAATGGAATTTAAATGATTCACATAGCGTATGGAATGGAATAAACATATTATATTATATTGCTCCATCCGGACTGCTGCGTAACAAAATATGATTACTGTCTCACTATTAAAATCTATAGCCAGGTGAATAGGGTCATACTTGCGATATTCTACCAAAATGTAGTACACACTAGAGCCCACACACTTGAGGTGGACCCCCTCTTAATAAAAACCCATGAGTCAGAACTGTATGGCTGACGTGAAGTCTTGTCACGATGAATTTTGTATAGAAGAGGGCCATCTGGACACACCGCCCATAATAAACATCTGCTTGTTCTGAACAGGGGTCAAAACCAATTTCTAGTTCCAGGTGCGTAAGACCCCACGCCGAACATAACCCTTGAGGTATAAAAATATGACACCCAAACTCGGTTTTGGAGGTAGATCAGCTGCTTCATTGGATGCCTGAACCACCAGTTCATTTATCTGAGAGAACAACATGACTAGGAATCCAACAGAAGGTGATCTGAATGTTTAAACAATCAATATTAAAAAATTGTTGGTGGATCAACTGCACGAGAGGGTTCCAAGAGTACAGGTAGACAGAGCCAAAAAAGCACTCATGGAATTTGTACAGATGAGAACTGAGCGGTGACGGCTACAATTCAGAAAAAAAAAATTATTTAAAAGTGACCTACAATTCAGCAGTCAATACAATGGTTTGACTAGGAGGGCCAAATTTAAAATATGATACTTCCACAACAAAGGCACCTCCGATGGAAGCTCTATATATCAAGTCATCCGTATAGATGCGCTGAAATCCTTGAGATTGGAGAGGAGCTCATTAAAGTTTCTCTCATATAATATAACGTACGGTGTTGTTGCTGTAGGCAACTTGACAAGATCGAGATGGCATCGAAGTAGGCGTATCTTCCAGGGAACAACTCGGCCTGGAAAGGTGGGGCTAGCCCACGGAAGGACAATCCTACACGTGTCGAAAATTGACAATATGTGGACCCCAGCCAGCCTCGTACTATGCCACTTGGTTTCATACAAGACACGGCAGGGAGATGGAACACAGGATGGTATGCAACATGCTTTGGTATTCAATGGACACTTAAGATGCTATAAGATAGAACCACTGGTATAAATAGGAGGATAACCCTCATCAGCACAGATGCTGATGACTGTACTGATACGAAAAGCAAGCACCAGTAGCCAGTTGGATGCCAGCATAGTGGACACTATCTAACATCTTTAACACCAAAGGTATAGTGGAGCTATATGCAAAGCTCACATTATCAGGCTTTAATCTTAACAAGGTTTTATAGAAGCGCAACAAGGTTTCCCTCTCAGCACCCCTAGAGTGACCGCTAACAACTTTAAGCAAATTGAGGGCTTTGACACAACTCAATTTCAGATATTTGATTTGGAAAAACCACATTAATTCCAAATCAAATAAAAACCCCATGAACCTTTAAAGTTGCTGAGACTGGTAAACTAACTTGATCCATTAAAATATTGGGGGTTGGGTGTATTACGCATATTCTATGGAATTAGACGACCATCGTCTTTACCGCAGAGAAGCAATAGCCACTACGCGATGCCCGCCTTCATAAATTGTTGACAGTGAGTTATATCTACCGTTCATTACTGTGAAGACTCGAAGAAGTGCAATAAATTGCGTAATTATCCAGGAAATGACGTGAACGGACAAGTAACCGCACGTTGTCCACAATGCCATTTATCGCATTAGTGAGCTACGTACAGCTTAAAATACTGCCCTGATGCACCCCATTTTCTGGAATGAAATCGTCGGCTAAGGTGTTATTTAAACTTAACCAGAAGTGTATATTTGAAATAAAATTTGCTATAAAAACGGGAAGGCTCCATGGAACCCTCAATTATAAATATTTTCTATAATCCGTACCACTAGGTAGTGTCGTACACCTTCTCCAAAGAAAAGAAGAAAGCAAAAGGCATGATGAAAGGCATGAAGAACTGCTGTCTCAGCGCCAACCAGATGATCCACCGTGGATAAGTTATGGTGAAAACCACATTGAATATTGGATAGTAGATGTCAGAATTATAAATATCATCCAAATCTTTTCTGATATTTTGCATACCCAACTAGTTAAGGACGATATTCCCAAACCCTACTGTAGAGGCCAAAAGGAAAGCCTGTACAGCGTGGGAAATCTGGCCAACCTTTCAGGGGGACATTGTCAATATTGTCCCAAACCTTAAATGTGTGAGTGTAAATTGTAAGGGTCGAAACAAACTGTCTCCAAAACTCTTCTACTTTTACGAATGACACGGTGAGCTCGAGCACGTAGAATCTGGGATGACTCAAAATTATCCAAAGAAGAACGTCGATGGAAGAGACGTGGTGCCCTTCAATTATAATAAATGTCCAACTGACCATGCTCATTCCTAGAGGGAACAGGATGATGGTGCGGATTCGGCGAAGATTTAGGTATGGAAGCCCTCACTACCACGATGACCATCGAAGTCAAATGTCCTTTCCTAACATCAATATCAGGAGAATAAGGCCTCTCAAATAGGTTGAGCTCACGAAATGTATCCCAGTTAGCACGTTTAAGCACCCATCGAGGCAACCGTACTACACTGGGAGGATTTTCAAATGGTGAAAACATAATGGGGAAATGATCGTTCCGCCAGAGGTCCGGATGAACTCCCGCCCCAAAGAAAGTGAGCAGCAAGGTCGGGTCTACAAAAGTAATGTATATGGCAAAGGATACCCCGTTAAAAGTGGAGAAGTGTTTCTGGGTCTCAGTGTTCAGTAAGCCAAGTCACTTGAAACTGTAGCATCCTCAGATGAGGAGGCCACAAATAATACAAGGAAAATACAAAAAAAGGGAAACAACAAGAGTGAGTGCTCATGAGTTTAAGATCTGAAATGTTCTATTTTGAGAAACATTACACATTGAATCTCGCCACTCCCACCTGTTACTGAGAGGATCAACAATGAGGGGGTCGTCTATCTCAAGAGAGCCCTAAAATGCATCAACCTGCCTAATACTTGATAATTACTAAATAAAAGAAATTAGAACTAAAACCTAGGACTTGAGGTGGTATATTATTATTAAAAAATAAGGATAAGTCGTGTTGAGTCAATATTTATTATGGACAGCACAATCCAATATTTAACAGCTCTATTTAGTACCAACATTGTTGTTATGACAATATAAATAAATAATGTAGAAGTGCTTTCGAACATTACATGAATATTAGCCCACAAGAATGGGTCCGGGCAGGAATGATATTCTGCCTAATTAAAAGCTAACATAAGAGTAGTATCATTAAATATGAAAGCAATTGACTATTATAAAAAAATAGACAAGATGGCGTCGAAAAATATAGAGAACTTTTAAAGCCGTAATTATTTCAAAAGTCATATAGCATATAATTAATTTTCAATAGAAATACCATTTTCAAATTCTAAAACTTTGCTCATAACAATTACGTCGCGATCAAGTCACAAGGAAATCTAAGCAAGGATACAAATAAGTTAACTCGAAGATCCTCTTATATAAAAACCTGAATAACAGTAAATATGAACAATACCATCAATCAAATAATTATTAAACCTGCCAATAATGATTTTGCTCACTGGCACTGGCGAGTTGCAAAATAACAACATAGACTCTAAGTCCAATAAGTAAATATTTCACAAGATACTCAAGTAAAATTAACAGGTCGCAAATTAACCCCAAGAAATCTAAGTAAAGATACTAAACTGCATACCGATAAGATCATCTAATATCAACATAACAGTTAAAGTTAACTGTCCCACTAACATAACAATTTGTACAATTCATAAATCATGACTTCGCTCAATCAGCACTGGCGTGTTGTAAAATGACAACATAGACTCTAAGTCCAATAATACAATATTCCTCTATACGAAACATTAATAAATTTTAGAGTTCTACCGTTATCAATACAATCAAATTATTATATCTCAATCGGCGACTAGACGCCATTACTAAGTTAAACAGCCAGACTCATATTTAAATTTTAAGTTTTAGTTTAACAAAAAAATTGAAGAAGCCGAAATGGAATTTTGAAATATATAAATAAATATAAAAAAAGGTTAAATTTGCCGAGACAGAATTTTAGTTCTTACATTTTAGTCGTAGGAAGCCGAAGCTTATCCTAGCCCTGTTCCAGCTCTGTCCCAATTGTGAGGTTCATTGGGTCAGACACAAATATATATACAGCTAAAACACAGGGGAGAGGAATGACGGGTAATCAAGGGGGGAAACCTTCTGGAATACCGAAAGAACAATGGTTAGCGCATTTCTACAAGCCTCGGGAAGGTTCGTTGCTTTTCGGGAATCTTCTAAAGGAGAATATCTTCACTGCGCAAGTCCAGCCCACACATGGCTCTCGCTACACAGTCGTTCAGCCCACTAGGTTAGTGTCTTTTTCTCTTGGGTCAGAGAAGGTGTGTCTAGCTGAACTTACGTCGTTCTTCCACGCTGCCTTCGATCACAGAAAAATGGGGTAAGATCCATCCTTTGACATTGGTGTTATGTGTTTAGTGAACCATCCGATGCTACAAAACGAGAATATCCTCTACCATTCTCCCAATTGCGTCTGGAAAATTGGACCCCCACAACTGTCTATGAGCGTTTAAATCCTCCAAGATTATGGAAAGGGCGTGAAGTTGTGCCAGAAGGGCCTTTCGGCTTCTCTTGGTAATTTGTTCCCCTGGTGGGAGATAGATGCAGAATACTGTCACCTCTAAAGTAATAGACATATGGACAGCGGTCACTTGAAGATCAGACACATTATTTTTATATTGATTTTATATATATTGCTACGTGTGAGTATAACCACACCTCAACTTGCCCGATCAAAGAATGAGTTGTCGGTACAATTTACATCGTAGCCACGAAGCATTGGATTATCAGCAGGGTGGAAGTGGGTCTTTGAAAACACAAGATTGAAAGATGCGAGAAAGTAATTAGTAATTCAATTTCCTCCACACGAGCATAAAAACCCCTACAATTTAATTATTGTAGTTGAGACATTATTTATTAATTTAAGATGATTCATTCACGCAACCCATAAAACGATCCCTTAAAAACAAAAATAGTTTTTGATCTTTTGTTGGTCCACGTGCCTGACCGAGCCTCTCCTGGAGCTCCCTCTTAGGAGGGACCGGGATACCGTGTACTTGCACGAAGACTCAGCCATGGACTTCAGCACCTTTTGACTTCTTTTTTTCGGTGGTCACTTGCTGGCTTTTCTTACAGCACCAGTTGGACTCACCTCTGCAGTGGGCTCACCCCGCCTGACCCCTACCTGATCTTCTGGTTTCCCAGAGAAGAGAGTAGCATTGGCGTATTCTGATATATTTAACAGGTATGCTGTTTTCTAGTATTCACAAGAGATGTTTGGCGATCCCTCCCACGAAAAATATGAAATATTGGGTATCACTAAAAGCTATTTAGAGATTAACAGAGTGAAAATAAAGGAGTGGGGTCAAGATTCTCTAACCCCCTCTTCCACCCCCATGCAAAATTCTCTATCCCCCTCTCCCAACCAAATGCAAGATCCCCTTCCCCCCAGGATTTTATTTCATTTATAAGCTATGAAAACTTTTTTCTAACTGTAATTAAATTATCTGTAAAAATCCTTACCTTTTTTGATAGAGTGTTTGTTAATATCAATACACTAGAATATAGGCTACAAATTTCAACATAATAAATATGTTACTGTCAAAAAAATCACTTATATTCACACAAATTACGGGTTTTTGTCCAATTTTATTTGAAAGTGAAGTCCATTCTACGGGATTTCACTCTAAAGTGGTAAATTACTTTATTTTTAAAAGTATTCTTTCTTAAATATTTAAGAAGTGGGTTTTTTCAATTGAAATCATCAAAAGTCCAGTTAATCTTTCCTCGCCTTGATTGATCTACAGAAAGTTTTTATTCTTTTCAAAGCAGAATACGTTCGCTCTACAGTCGATGTGGTGGACGGAATTGTCCATATTAGGGTAGCTAATTTATACACTTCTGGCATTACTGAGTCTAAATCAGTTTGTCTCGTGTATGGAACAATTTTCATTGCAGACATCTTGAAATTCATTCGAACTATATAAGAGAGCAAGCTCATTTTTGTACCTTTGGGTTTGTTGGGGGAGGTACAGTATCATTACAAATAATAGAAAAGTTAACAATAATAGATTTATTGGAAACAACAAAGAATAAATGAACTTTACAATAAAGGTGCAAGATTAGAAAATTGACTGGTTGGATTCTGCTGATCCTTAAGAGGGTTCATTCTCAGTTGGAGTGAGAACTGGATTGGACCCAGACTTTGGTTCTGTGGTCTGTTGGAGAAAATCAAAAAGTTACTTTACAAATAAATACAAAGAGATCAAAATACACATGGGCTTTAAACAATTTTGCTCAAAGAGTGGTTAGAGAAATGTTAAACAAAAAACAATTGAAAGAGTTGTAAATAAAGTGATGATGGCTACAAAACAGGCTGTCAATTAATTGGTACTATGGCTGGTCCTTTTCCCTTAAGGTACTGCCAATGCATTCAATAGTACTAATCAAAAGAATCAGAAAAACAGTAATAACCTACCCAAACTCAACAGGAGTCAAAAAGATTAAATAAACAAAAGTATTATCTTCGCGGACCCCACTATGACTAGGGAGTTTTCCACGGGTTGCCCACCTAAGCTAATACTGCACTGTAAGAGTGACTGCTTAGACAACCCATCACACACA